>JAYMFT010064276.1:0-14795 GCA_038088735.1 Panulirus argus | reverse complement strand
TCATTTCAAGAGACATGTTTTTCACTTTCTCAAAAATTTGTAAATACTTTCCCTGTCTGTTTTTACCCCTTTCTCAATTCTCTCTATATTTCAAGTAAGGCCTGGACTTGATGTGGACTTCTATCCATGACTGGAGCCTTCAACATAAAAAAAAAAAGATACATACCTTGAGTCCAATCCTTGTGGTCAGGAATGCATGCAGACTGCTCACAAGGACAATGGTCAAAGTAAAACCTGTAGAACAGACAAAGAGCAGCAATCAACATTGTGGCATACAGAAAGGAATGGTTGAAGAAAGGTGATCCCTCCCTTTAGAACACCCCTGCTTCCACCACTGTCATCCCTGCCTGAATCACCATCACGAGTGCAGCCACATCACCATATTTGCCACCATCACTATCCCAGCCACATTATCTCTGCCACCATCACCATCCCTGCCTCCATCATCATTCCTGCCACTATCATCACCCGTGCCACCATCACCATCCCTACCACCGTCACCATCATTGCCATGATTATCCCTAGGCTGAGGAAGACTGAGATTCTGTGAAATGAGGAGGACTGGGCTTGGACAGGGATGGCGTGAAGTGGGGATGGACAGAGATGGTATTTAATAGAGTTGGGGTGGAGTGGGCAACACAAGGCTGAGGTGAAATGGAGAGGACATGGATGTGGTGGTTTTGGAAGGACGGGTTGGGAGAACAGGGATGGGTTGGGTAGTACAAAGGGAAAAGAGGGTGTGAATAAAGAGGACTAGGGTAAGGTGGGGAGGAGAGGGGTTGAGAGGATTGGAGCGGTTGGGAGAGCGCCGCCAGTAGCAGGGGAGGAGGCCGACCTGGCGGGCCACACTTCCACCCACGGCATGACTCACTGTCTCACGCCTCTCCACGCTGCCTCCGCCCAAACTCCCACCCACGAGGGCCGGGCGGATGCTGCCTCCGCCCAAACTCCCGCCCACGAGGACTGGACGGGTGCTGCCTCCGCCTGGTTGGAGGGAGATGTGTGTTGCCATGGGGAGGGTGGAGGCGAGGACCTCCCGGACGCCAGCTATGGTTCTCAGGCCACCTGCCCGCCCATCCTCCACCACCGCTCCCACACCTTCTCGGACCACGAGGTACTCCTCATGGCCGCCCACACCAGCCGACAGGACGACAACGACGACGACCATCACCGCAGCAGTGAGGAAGTGTGGTCGTGTGCGGCCGAGGGCCAGGGGTCGTCCAGCTCCAGCAGCGACGACCTCTCTGAGGGTAGTAGTTGCAGTGTCTCCCTGCCCTCCACTGACCACAGCAAGTCCCCCTCCCACTACTTACCCCAGCACGACCAGGACGACGACGTCGTGGATGAGAAGGGTCGTGGCTGGGTGAGGCTGCGTCGTGCCTTGTCCTGCCTCAACCTGCGGCTGCCGCAGGGGGAGAGGGCGCGACCCGTCCAGCGGATTCTGCGGCCCCCACGTCGTCGCCAGACCATGAGGGGCCTAAGTGGCCTCACCATCGACGTGGCCAACCAGTGGTCCTCCAGTGGCCCCACAGACGGTTAGTGTAACCTCAGTGGTCCTCCAGTGACCCTAAAGACGACTAGTGTAACCCCAGTGGCCACACAGATGCCTAGTTTAACCCCAGTGGTCCCTCAGTGTCCCCACAGAAGGCTAGTACCCCCCCCCCAGTGGCCACATGGGTAGCTAGTGTGTCCTCAGAGGTCCTCAATTGGCCCCACATACGGCTAGTGGCTCCCAGTGGTCCTCCAGTGTCCTCATTGACGAATATGTGAACCTGCGATGTTCCCAGAGACGGATAATGCGTCCTCCATATCCCCCATGGACGGCAAATGTGTCCCCAGTGGTTTAGACGGCTGTAGCTTTCCACTGGCCTCATGGTCGGCTCGTATGACCCCAGCTGCCCACGGATGACTAACCTCAGTAGTTTGCCAGTGGCCTTACGGGTGGCTGATGTGACCCCAGTGGTCCTCTGGTGACTCCACGGATGACTAGTGTCTCCCCAGTGGTACTCTAGTGGCCCCACGGACGACTAATGTCTCCCCAGTGGTTCTTTAGTGGCCCCACGGATGGTGAATGTGACCCCAGTGGCTCTCCGGACGGCTGGTGTGGTCCCACGGATGGTAAGTGTGTCTCCAGTGGTCCCCCGCTGATGGCTATTGCGTCTCCAGTGCTCTGAGGACGATTAGTGTGACTTAAGTGGTCCTTCAGTGACTCTCGGACACCTAGTGTGTCCCCAATTATCATTCACTGTCCCACGGACGGTTAGTGTGTTCCTGGTAAAATCACGGACGACTGATATTGCCTACGGACAGCTTGCGAGTCTCCAGTCGTCCCATGAACAGGTAGTGCAACCCCAGTGACCCTAAAGGGACCCCTCAAGGATGACTAGTGCGTACCCAGTGGCTCTGCGGACAGCTACTGCATCCTCAACGGTCCTCCTGTGGTTTTACTGACGGATTGCGCGTCCCCAGTGATCCCACGGATGGCTAGTGCATCCTCAGTGGCCTCACGGACGGCTAGTGCATCTCCAGTGGCCTCACGGACGACTAATTCGTCTCCAGTGGTCTCAAGGACGGCTAGTGCATTCCCAGTGGCCTCACGGACGTATAATACAAACCCAGTAGGCTCATGGGCGGTTCTTGTGTCCCCAGTAGCCTCACGGACAGCTACTGCGTCTCCAGTGGCCTCACGGACGGGTAGTGCGTCCCCAGTAGCCTCGCGGACGGCTACTGCGTTCCCAATGGCCTCACGGACGGCTACTGCGTCTCCAGTGGCCTTACGGACGGTTACTGCGTCTCCAGTAACCTCACGAACGGCTACTGCGTCCCCAGTGACCTCACGGACGATTAGCGCATCCTCAGTGGCCTTAAGGACGGCTAGTGCTTCCCCTGTGGTTCCGCGGACGGCTGGTGTGTTCCCAATGATTCTACAGCGTCCCTAGAGACGGATAGGGTACCCATTGGTGGCACACACCACTGTCACTGCCCACGGTGTTTTCCATCAGACGTTGCTGTACACATAAAATGCAGAATATGTTGATATGACATATATACAGATTTTATATCCTAATATGAGACAAATGTTACCTAGATATAAGGTTACACACACAATAAAAACAAAATAGTCCCATGTGTCTGATTCTTCCTTGTTTCCTCACACAACTTGATGGATCACGGTCCCTCCATCACACACTATCATGGCCTCTCTCCCTTTCTCCAGTATATACAAATATGGCCTCACTGCGACTCATTGGGGCTGTTTGGTCATTTTCTCCAGTTAATTTCCATTAGTCAAATATCAATTAGCATATAGACGCTTAGGAAAATATATGCAAGGGTTTGGGGAGGTAAAACGTGTATAGATAATGTTGAGGCGCACATTATTATATGACTAAGGTCACCATAAAGTATATCTGATAGAATGTTTGATACAATTGTGATAACAAATTGTTGAATATTCTTGTCAGCCCTTTCACTATGTTCTGTTAAAGTTTGCCACTTATCTAATGGCATATCTTAACATTTTCTTTAATGTTACTTTTGAAGAAAATTAATTATGATACTCGTAGAGGCATACCGACGTTGGGTAAATATGATTAGCATTAATAAGTGACAGAATATAGTTTTTAGCAGTACAACAGCCACGATCACAGTCCAGTCCTACTTTTAATATGTTAAATGTAGAGACTGTCACCTATGCTAAGGACAATATCATCGTCATAGCAAAATCAAAAAGAGCATTTGTCTAAATGCAACCATATGTAAACATTTTTTTTTGTTCGTGTGACTGACATCTTTCATTATCTCCGGGCAACAAACTGACAAATGAACATATTTATGTCATCAGGTTAATTTTCATCCGTTTTGTGTCATTTCTGATGAAATCACCCAAACACCAAGCTATAACTACCACTACTCTAACACCATATTCTAATTACCACCACCCTTCCACCATCTACGATTATCAACCCACCCAACGCCATACTACGATTAGCACGACCCGAACACTATACTACGATTATCACCAGCTTAACATTGGACTACGATAATCACCACCTAGCACCATGCTACTTCCACGCTTAACCACACCATCGCCTCGTCCCACCATAACCCAACACTACCACAACCACCACGACAACCCAACCACTACCACACAACCATCACCACAACCACCATCCCACAACCACCACCACCACAAGCCAAGCAGGCGCACGGCGAGCAGCTGAGGGCCAGGGAGAAGGTGGTAAGCCCGGCAACAAACATGCTCAGCCACTCGTCAGCCCTTGTCATCCCCACTCAGGAATCAGGTCATGGAGAGCCTTCGCACGTCTGACCATGCAGCAGGCATGAACCTACGCCATGACGTGTTGAAGACGTGTATTGATGGGCTTGACGACAGGTGACGATGATGGTGAAAATAGGCTTCTGTGCTGACGATGGGAGGTGTTGATGGTGAGAAGGCAGGCTGACGTGGTGGTGATGGTGGGCTGGCCTGTGACCCAGTAAGCTGGTCAGGTCCACTGGTTAGGACTAATATCATAAAATGTTATGGTGTGTGTGTGTGTGTGTGTGGTCAAAGAGTGCAGGGCAACTGAGTAAAAAGCACTCTGTGTCTTCCAATTGGTTGCTGCATCGTGGGCACAAAGGGTCTTGGGGACGTGTGACTCTTGTTTGTCTAGGGAGTATGGTTTGCGATAGGTGTATTTCTGAACGTAGGTATCCTGATTTACATAATGATTATCGACTACCTGGTAGTTAATAAGCCACAAATCGTTGTATACCAGTTAAACATTATTTCATGCTTCGCCGTTTCCCGCTTTAGGAGGGTAGCGTCATGATAATTCTAAGACCACATACACCTCTCTGAATATGATTCATGGTGTTATTAGCTGCTCTAATAAGATAGTATATTATTGATTGAGGGTCATTAGGATGGTTGCGGTACGTCAACTGTTGGTGCCTGGGGTACGAAGGTCAGCACCAACCATGACAGGACACCAGCTGACACTGTGACGTCACACAGCGGTTCAAAACAACACCACAAATAGTTGGGATGTGGCCACCACCTACAGCCTTTGTGAGACTTGTTAAAAGAAAAAGAGTGGCGAGAGAAGTTCCATGTCAAGTGCTCTAAAAGATGATATGGAGAAACGCTTGACCTCGAGACTGCGTTTGAGCCCAAATGAACTTGAGGCAGCCTTACGGGCGGAGAGGGACAAGTGGAAGGTGTTCAGGATTCAACAGGTAGGTGGCCATAGTGGGTCTGGAAAAGCAATAGGACTTGTAAGTCACCGAAATGGGCGTGATACTGCTGTGGCATTACATATATCTTATCAAAGGCAGATGAAAAAAGTATAACGAAGGGTAATTATTAAGCGTAGGGTCGCGAGGAATATATTACGGTTCCTCAACACTATACAGGTATTTTGCCAGTCCTCAGACACCTCGTTATGAGCCATAGATACATTGCATATCCTAACTAACAGCGAGTGACACATTCACTCCCTTTTCCAAGAAATGTAACTCTAATCTTTGTAATCTAATAAAGAAAAATGAGGGATGTTTCAGAATAGGAGGCTTTACAAAATGTTCACTAAAGTCATCTTAAGCACATAGATCTGTTAATGCATATAGCATCTCTTGATTTGCTGCAGGTACGGGAACAGTCAAAAGAGGAGGCTAAGCGTATTCGTGAAGCTACACGAAATGAAGAATTTCGCATGCTCCAGAATTTAAGACAAGAGTTGCATCTCAAATGTAAAGCAGAAAAACAGAACCAAGTGCAGCAGTTGAGGCAGGAGTATAATGATTGTCTTCAGGCTCTTGGAAAAGCTCATGAACATGCCAAGAGACAGGTAAGTTGCTGATGTTTTTGCAGTATGCCTTTTTATAATCTCTTACTCCATTGGACACTCCTGAAACAGGATGATGAATGCAAAACCTCTCTTATGTACTTTTATAAGTTCATATCACATCATTATATTTGAGAATATGAGAGCCAGCATTATTATGCAACATCAGCCCAGAGTTTTAAATTATGATCTCATATTCATAAACATGGTATCCATTTATCATTGTCTGTTAATCATGAGTCTTTGTTTCCTAATGATAATTGAATTATTTTGATGCATCAGCAATGAAAACTAGTGACATTTTAAGCAACAGTTCAGGACAGTCCATCACTTGATGGTGCAAGGTAATAGTTTCACAGGTTGATAATGTGGTCAGAAACTGTTTATGTTTTTGATAGGAATGTCCTGAGGTGTTCTAAGAAGGACTCTTTCCCAAATAGTTATGACATTCATAATAATAAAATTCTTTCTTTCATATCTGACTGCAGTTTTCTACCTTAGTAAGGTAGCATCAGGAGTGGATGGCAGAGACATAGAGAAAAAATCATATATTGAAATAACTCCATCTGTTAGCTGAACGGTAGCATGTTAGAGCTTTAAGTACGTGGTATATGTGCAGATGATTATGTATGTATGGTTAAGTGTACTGGGTGTCTTTTTATAATTAACTGTATGAAAATTTACCAAAGTTATTTTGTCTGGTTTTAAAAGTAAGTTTATAGCACTATTTTCCTTAGCTCATTAAAAAAAAATTTAAGATTACAAGCACATTTTTTCAGAGTTGATTAGTTTTTCAGTATTTGTAAAACTATTTCTATTTTTTTCTCTATATCTACATATAATTTTTTTTCATGGTGACTTGGTGTTTCCCATCATTATGAGGTAATATGATAAGATGATGGAAAAGTAATACCTTTTCAGCCAGATGCATGTGAAGTTTTACGGCAACGTGCCAGGCATAACAAACAGGTGGCTGAGAGGCGTGGAGTTCAGGCAAGAAAGGTATATAGGGGACAACAGCTTCAGCAGTACCATGAAAAGAATAAACTGCTTAAACAACGTCAAGATGCCCTTAATTGGGAAAAGCTTAGAGCAAATCGTGTTGCTAACTTGCCAACACCTGAGGCATTCAAAAAGAAAAGGTATGTGCTTCAGAATTTTCATCAGAAGAGTTAATGATAAGGAATTATGCAGCATGGTTTCTTATATTTGACTTCTTTATCCTAAACTTTCATAGAATACTAGTTTTGAAAAAAATAGATTGAATGTTTCTGTCAGTCAGAAACTTTTAAGCAAAACCAGTATGTTGTGGCTGAAGAAACTAACCCTGTATGGGAGAAAGGAAATCACAAGGAGAAATTTTTTCATAGTGACCAGGTAGTACACTTTTTTTCCACGGTGATTGGCTTGGTAGCCCTTGTACATATTGTTCCATATTGCTTTGTTATCTCTCCAGTGTACAGAAAGTGTAGTTCTTTTTTCAGGAGTGTTGTTGAAAAGAAGGTACCAACAGTGCAGTTTCATGAAGCTGGCACTTTTACAACAACAAATTATGTGCCAAAGAATATAATGATTGAGAAGGAAGTAAAGTCTACAAAGGTTTGTATTTCTGATTTGTGCTTTAGTATCTTGCATATGATTAACAAAATTTTGTAGCTCCAGAGGAGCCCAATACTAAAGGCTTTAAGCTTCATTTTTTTAAGATTAGATTTTTATATCCTTCATATTCTTTTATTTAGAAGTTGCTGAATATCATGTGATTATTATCTTCCTTGTATTTTTTCACCTTGTCAGTTTTTACCAGTTTGGTCTGTTTGTTCATGTATCACATTGAGGTTAACTCTTCTGCTGTGAACAGTAAGATAAAAAAATTTCTTTTTGAGCTGTTTTTCATTTAAAGTTCTGCACTTAATATCAGTCTTCTGTTAGTTACCTGGAAAGCCTCCACAAAAACAATACCCATGCTTCTAATAAACATACTGGTGTATAAAAGATCATTCATTTTAAGGATCTAACTGTGTTTCAACATTCTTATTCCTATTACCAACACATCATTAAAAAATTTAATCCAATTTTATCATATCTTACCCATTTATAGATTTTTTTTATTCATACTTGATTGCCATCATTTATCTATCATTTTTTACTGAATGGTATTGCTATGATATAGTTTTCCAATATTTGTAAAGCTGTTTTTATCTTTTTTTCTAGATCTACATGTGATTCTGTTTTCATATTAAGTTGGTGTTTCCCATCATTGTGAGGTAGCCCCAAGAACAAAGAATAACCTCATTCACTTAAATCAACTCTCTATATGTCTTGTAGAATGTACTGTAACCAGAAATCCCTATCTGCAACCAGAGTATATGAAGTGGTCAGGAGAAGACATAGAGTAGTATGAGGTCATTAGCTGTGGATGGTGGGCATTAACTTGAGATTTGATGTGAACAAATATTTTTTTTTTCCCCTACCTCGCTGAAGTGGGGAAACTGTGAACATTGATTTAAAAAGATATGTATTTTCTTTTTTGCTGATCGGTACCATGCTTTTACAGCCCACTGCAAAAGAAGCAGCAGTAGCGGAGGAAATGGCTCAAGCAGCAAGGAAAGAAATGAATCTCAAGGAGGCAGAGGAGGAAGAGAAAAAGAGGCAGGAGCGGGGTAGAGAGGCATTAGCCAAAGAACGTCTTTGTCGTATGTACCATCAGCTCATGAACCAGCTAGACCAAGCGCAGCACAATCACCAGCTTTCTGCATATTTAAAGGGAACTGACCTTTCTGTAAGTATTAAATAAGTGAATCATGGCTTCAATTTTTTATATTTTTTGTTTCGTTTGGTTATCTATGTAATACAAATCTTTGATCCCTTAACATCTCACTAAGGTATCCTTTCGACCTTTCCAAGTTCATATTTTTGTAAGTTGTTTTATAAATGTATTTACTTTTGCAGTTTCAGAGATATTCATTGACTGTAACAATGAAAAACTCACTTCAGAAGTCCAGTTCGTAAACAGTTTTCACAGTAATGATATGTAGAAGTTTTGTAGATGTTCCTGCACAATATGCCACAAAATGTGAGATTAAGGCCTGCGTCTCAAGTGAGGTGCTTTAGGTGCATGTTTTATCATTTATTTTACCTGCAATGAATTATTGATTACTGCCTATTAATACAATTTACCATATAGGATAAAACTTCTTGTTATAATCAGTGTGATTGAATGATGGTTTTTCATAACAGCAAAAGGTTAAGGTCAGGTGGGGGTTGGCATCACAACATCCAAATTTGCTAGGAAACCTTCCTCTGTCTCGCTTCCAGTGCTGAAAGGGTTAGTGCCTAAAAAATCACTCTCCATGTGATCTTAAGACAGATCATCATTTTCAAATAATTCAGGATAATCTGCCTAGTCCTCAAAATCCTGCTAAAAGCCACTCAGTTTCCTTCCCAGAAACACACAAAAATGTGCTTTCATTGGTATGGCTGGATTTATCAAATGGTAAATCTGCATGCTTTTTGCAGGTATATGAGACTGAAGAATCCAGGCTTAAACATCAGGCTTCTCTGCAAAGACAAATGGAGAAAGCTGTGGAAAAAGTTCTTCAAGAGAGTGCTGTACCAACTGATGATGATTTTTGTGAACATACCCAGCTTTCTTCTGATTCTTCAGATTTTATAAGTAATGAGCTAATTTTTTGTTTTAGGAAAGGGAATATAGGAGTTTTAGGTGTGTATGTATGAGACAAAGCTAGGTGACCTTGTAATAGTAGACTGAAATGGAATGAGGATTGAGAGATGATGCTTTCTTACAGATGGCTGTCTGGAGAAAAATGCACAAATTTGGATGAAACTTGTATTTTAGAAATATGGTTGATTTCAGATGTTCCAAGAATAGATTATAAGATAGAAAGTAATTAAAAGTTATTAACAATAGCGTATGAACCCCGTTCTTCTTATTCCCTATATATGATTATTACGTACTGAGTATTTGATTTGAGGTCGATGTAGGCTTGACAAGTATGTGATGGGGTTGACAGATTCAAAAGTTTGGGAACCACCTTGTTAGATGATGGTGTTGTGAATGTGAGTTGTTTGGTACATGGAGGTATGTGAAGTGACTGAGTTATGGAAAGTGGTTCGGTGAAAAGAGAAGTGGTAGAGAAACCTTGTGTGAGATGAAGTGTGGCAAAGTGTCTGGGGTGGATGGGATAGCAGATGAATATCTTAAGAAAGGGGTTGACTATTTTTGATTAGTCAGTTAGGATTTTCAGTGTATGTGTCACCCAAGATGAGGTGCCTGAGGATTGGTAGAGGGTTTGTATAGTGCCAAGGTATAAAAGCATTGGGGACAAGGGAATGTTCAGATGACAGAGGTAAAAGATTGTTGAGTGTACCTGGTAAGTTGTATAGGAGTGTGGTGATTGAGAGGGTGGTGGTATGCATAGCGCATCATTCTGGGGAGGAACGGTGTAGCTTCACTAGTGGTAGAGGATTTTCATATAAACTCTTTGTCTTAATGGCATCTCGCCTTGTGTTAATTTCATACACTTTGTTTTTATTTCATCATATTTTCTCTTTATTCCATTATATATTTTTTTTCCAGAAGCTGACGAGACTTCAGAAATTGAAAGTGATCAGCAGACCTTTACTCCAGAAATTCAGGATTTGAAATCTTTCTTAGAACAGATCAGGAAGCGAAGACAGCTGCTTCTCCAAGGTATATATATACCTTTACCTGAGGAGGAAGAGACAGTTGAAGAAGTTGTTGAAAAGGGCAACACAGTCATAGATGAAAGTGCTACAGCACACATAAAGAAAGCTGATGTATCATCAGAGATTCATCAGCTTCCAACAAAAATAACATCACATGGTGTGGAAAACATTACAGAAGGTACACGTGATGGTGAAAACCACTTTGACCAAGACAGTCACAGAGCATCTTGGCATGTTGGTGAAGACGAAGAAGACATACACATGGCAGAGACTGTACCATTTCATCTTTTTCAAGGCCATCATGATGGTAAGAGCTCAGTTGTCTCTAGGAGAAAAGGATCTCAGCCTACCTCTACCATGAGCTCATATCAAGAATCAGTTTCAGAGGACACTGAGATAAGAATAAATGGAATCCCCATGGGAACGCAAACGTCAACAGATGAGTATACTAGACCCACATCACCAATAATACATAATTTGCCAACAAGTAAACATTTGGTGCAACATTCCAACTCTGGAATAAGCTCCTCAAGTTATATAAGCCCTCCATCATCTTTTCCTACTGGTAAAGTTGTAACAGCAGAATCTGGTGACAGTTTTAAGAAAGTCTTGAACTGGAGGAAATGTCTGACCTCTAAAACTTTAAGTGAAGAGTTTGAAGACCCACACATGGCTGAGACTGTACCAGTTCATCTCTTACCAGGTTTTTATAATGATAAAAGTATGAATAAACCCCAAACTAGTGCATCTCAACCTTCCTCTGCTAAGAGTTCATTTCAGGAGTCAAATTCAGAAGAAACTGAAGGAGAGGTACATATCATTGGTGGTGGAATTTCAAGGAAAACTTTAACACAAAGTAATAAAAATTTGAGACATGTTTTGCCTGTAGTTCATCCCCTGTCAATCAGTAACTTTCCGGCAGATTATGTAACATCCGATACCAGTAGCACAGATTACCTAAGTCCCCCATCAACTCTTCCGACAGCCAAAGTTTCTTCAGAAGTTTATGATAATTTGAGAAAGATTCAGCAACGGAGACAAACTGTTCAGCACCTCTTAGATTCGATATCTGATGAAAGATATCAACATACTAGTCATGAGAAAGCTAGATCTCCGAATGTTTATACTGAGAAATTAAAAGGAGAAGGTAGTGGGAAAAGGCCATTAAGAAAGAAAGATAGATTTGAAATGCAGAAGAAAGAAATACTACAGTATTACATGAAAAAGCTGTTGAGAATGAAGGGAGATGAATTGCTTAATCTCTCTGCATCATCTGTTGAAGGATCAGGTTTTTCCATCAGTTCCTTAAGTACATTAATGGAATCAGTCCAGAAGGAGAAAGATGATACAGTGACATCCTCATCTTTAGATTCATATGTCCCATCTCCCAAAGATATATCTCGTTCAAATTCCAGTTCAAGTTATGTAGATATTGATGAGATTCCAGTGAAGTTAGGCTGCCATTCTTCATTAAAGAACAAGAATTCTTGTATGGATAAGTTGTCAGTTAGTTATGTCAGTGATCCGATAAAAGGATACAGTGCACAGTATACAGTTCCAAATAAACATTATAATGAGCAATCAAGAACAAGGCATGAACCTACTCAGTATCTTCTGTCAAGTGCTACTGCAAATTCCTCTGATACTGGAGGTTCCTCTCCAGTTACTATGGTGTCATCCTGCTCACAGTCAGATAAATCAAGTCCCCCATCTTCTACAAAGCAAGTGCATGAGACACCAAATCTTCAAAGACAATTGGAAATACTTGACAGTCTAAGAAAACTTCAGAAATTGAGACAAGATCTTATGGTAGAAAAGGATAATGTCTTCCAAGATGAGTCATCTGATAAGTTGCCAGATGTTTCAGGTTCCTCTCTTAGATGTAGGTCAGAAGTAACTACTACCATTCCAGCTGATGCCAGCAGCATAAAATCAACAAGAAAGGTTTCATTTGGGTAAGCTTCCTATCACACATGATTATGAGTAGGAATGCTATATAGTCCTTTAGTTTCATATGACACATGATTATGAGTAGGAATCCTATATAATTAAAAAATCTTTGATGTGACATGTTCAGGGATTGATTTTAATGTTGTTGATAGAGATATTATGTTATTTATAGAGAGAATTTTGCTTCAGAGATCTGTGAGGAGGCTGTTCATCTAAATGTTGAGTTTGCAGGAAATGATAGGTTTTCTAATAATTATGTGGAAAGCAGAGCATTGCCTTAAATCTATGAATTTGGCTCCCAAAATTATTTATTAGAACTTGTTTCCATGATGGTGATATTTAATTGGCTTAGTAAATTGACTTTTATTTGGGAGATATAGTATATAAAAGATATTTACAAATTAGTCAATTTATTTCATATCAGATTTACACAGTTCATATTCAGTTACATTACTGAATTTTAGCCTTCTTTTCTTCACCATTGGTAAGGGTTTTCAGATTTCTGCATCTAAATTAGGGGCAGAATATGGAATATTTGATTTTTAGATAATACAGAGTATGTCTTTATTTCAGGGGAACACATCCAAGAGCTGGGCTTAGTACAATATATGAGTGCAGCTCAGATTTGTCTGAAAGTCATCTGAACATAAGTGGTTCAGCTAGCTATCAAACTCCATCCCGAGAATGTGAATCCTCACTGGATGATACTGGAAGCCAAGTATCTGTATCCAAGAGATATGATTCTGGAACACTTCATATTCCAACAGTGACCAGAACATGGAATGAAGATGACATGGGCAAGGAGAGAAGTACAGAAGCTTTAGGAAAAAAGTTCACACACCTTCATACACCCTTGGATTTTAAGTCAAACCTCAGTTTCTCAGAATTATCTCGTCATAAGGATGCACAAAAGTCAGTTATCAGTAATCACTCAGGTTCAGACACCAGTGAGTTTTCGTCATTACTTGAAGAAATACCCCAGCATTCAGGAATACAGTCATGTGATAATGAATGTTATATTCATTCATCTTCCTCAACTGCATCATTGCTTAAACCAGAGGAAGTTGGTAGCATCATGAATGCTAAAAGTGTACATTCTTCCCAAGATCTATGTGATGATCATGTAGAAGCACAAGGAGACCCGGGTATACAGATTTCTGGTACTGAATATTTTCTACAAGAGGACACAGGAGATACATCCAGGTTTATTCCTTTAGATCTTGAGAGTACATTAACTTCTGACAATCGTGAAATACCTCACAGTAATGCAACAGATATACCCGCTAAAGAACATTCAGTTTCAAGTGACTCCGTTGAAAATCATGACAAACAGCTCCAGAGAAGTTCTTCTAGTGATTCGATAACTTCAATACCTGACATGGCAGAAATATTGCATAGGTTTGGTTTGGATTGGGCCCAGAGCATGATACGCAAAATGGAGAAAACTGAACAAAGGTCCTCTTCAGATAGCTCATCTACTCATGGAAACTGACAACATGTTGAATAGTTCATTGTATATATTGGTATATATGTAATATATTTTTCAAATAATCAATATGTACTTTTTAAAGTTTCATATATTGCTTTATTTTTTGTATTTATTGTTTTTAATGGATACACATTTCTATTGCATAGCGCAATTACCTGTAACAATCTTAGCATTATAATATCTTTCACCAATGCTTTGATGATTATTATGCTTTGATTTTTTATTTACACTCTTGATTCTCTTACTACCTGGTCATGGATTTTCCATCATTATGCAACCATTTGTTTCCCTCTGGTGTACAGTAATTTGCTAATAAACATCTCTAGAAGACAAACTTAGTTTTATTCCACCAAGAACCTTTTGATGTTCCCCTGTTCTGAAAATTCCTCAGAAATCTCCAATATGCTCAGGAATGATATCAACCCCTTTTAAACCAGGATTGGATCATCATAATCTTTATTGCACCCTTATCTTTTCTGCAGGTGACATCACTACAACCCAGTTACCCCATCAGCTTCACTGCTAAGACCTTCATCATTATACTCTTGACATCATTGACCTTTAACCTAAACATTAAGGGTGATTTTAAAAGTAAACTTCCACAGACACACACAAACAGAAGGCCAGACATACATGCAATACTATATGGTTGCGAGGCATGGGCTATAGACAGAGTTGTACGGAGGAGGATGGATGTATTGGAAATGAAATGTTTAAGGAAAATGTGTGAGATGGTTTGATCGAGTAAGTAATGTAAAGGTAAGAGAGATGTGTGGTAATAAAAAGAGTGTGGTTGAGAG
>JAYMFT010064265.1:0-14796 GCA_038088735.1 Panulirus argus | reverse complement strand
AAAGAAGTTACGTAAGTTATTCCAGTCAGCTTTGTTCAGGTGCCAGTATTTACACTTAGAAAGGGCTGCTGGAGGGGGATTTGCTGTTAGAATACATACATTTATGAGAGTATGATCAGATGAACCAATTGGTGTAGTGTTGTCTCATTATTTCATGCTGAATATGTGCTGTTGTTATTAGGGGATACCAAAACATTTAATCCAGATCTTTGAAACAGAGATGTAGTGGGGTAAAAGTGTATAAAATGCATAAAGATATGTCACCATTTTATGAGGTAATGTAGCACTGCCAGCCTGAGCCCCACTCTGGCCTGTGAGGTTAGATGATTCGTAGAGACTACTCCAGGTATATTTCACATAAGACAGATTGAGCGTAAAAGAAACAACCTCACCTAGCCAAGAAGTAACAACCAAACATATTAGATAATGTCTGAAAGAAGGTGCACAAATTTAGTTTATAGATTTTAACAAAAATTTAATTCAGTTGAAAATTAATCAAGTGAGATTTGAGGTGTAGCACCTACTTCCACAATAAGTTCCCATAAACTGGATAGGACTGAGTTAGAGAGAAATTATTGAGTAAAAGCACTGTATCAACAGTTCAGAATGTAAGGAATCAGTTGGTACCAATTTTGTCAAAATATATCAGCTAGAACAGGAAGGATCTCTCTCTCTCTCTCTCTCTCTCTCTCTCTTCTCACAGCCCTCCTGATCTTATCCCTCACTGACATGACTTGAGAGGGACAGCAGTCATGCAGTATAGAATGAGAAGCATTAAATGCTGGGTAGCCATCTTTTAGTATAGCTACTCTCTTCTGACATTTTCTCTTGACATACTAATTTCAGTGAAAACTCAGTACTGTGATTTTCTTTAACCTCAACTGCTTCATGTGTTTTTCAATGTATATAACATTTTTCTTTAACTTCAAAAAATTGCAGATTAGGTTGTGTATTTATAGAAAATATCTGTAATTACCATAATAAACCGATACAACATAGTAACAAAAATTTCTCAAAATTGTTGGCAAAATTATGAATCAAATTGATTTTTTTACATTTTTTAGAACTCAGAGATTACTCTTGAAGTAAATCTAACAGTTCTCTGGCAAGTTCTCTAAAAGTAGGAATGAATTTGAAGATGGGGGAAACTGTTGAGATTAGATGATGTAGAACAAAGAAAAACAAAAATACATAAACAGATTGTATGAGAACCTTACCAAAGTCTGCCAGAGGGGCTGAGATTTACTGTAAGTTTTGCTTGAATTATGTAAATATATCAGTTATTATCATTTGTATTTTGCTTTTCCAGGGGAAGGAACAGAGAGGGGGGGCCAAGTGAGGATTTTCCCTCGAAGGCTAAGTCCTCCGTTCTTGACGCTACCTCGCTAACGCGGGAAGTGGTAAATATGTATGAAAAGAATTATCATTTGTGTTCTCACTTAATGAACTACGTAATGAGCAGTGTTAAACATTTTGAGATGTTTTCATCTCAAATTGATAAAACAATTATTTTAACAGCTTTACTCTCTACATCATTATTGGCATTACAAATAAGTAATATGAAAGAACATATCCATGAACTTATAGATGAGAACTATCAAAATTCTTCCTTTAAATGCACACTTTATTATACATGACCACAGCAAGTGGATGAAATCAGATCATAATGATGACATTTTGAATTGACAATGGAAATTGGGTAAATGTTAACTCTTAGGGGAAGTTATGTGAGTTTCTTATGGGTTCTTTTGACTTCCAATTGTTTTGTGTTTTACAGTTATAATCATTATGGCTAAATGTTTAGTTACTGGATACCAATTTTGATAACTAAATAGTTGGTTTTACTAACATGAGTTCTTGTAAATGCAACCCTTCAAACTTTATACCTGGAAAATCCTCGAAGTTTTGGTTCCCAAGTTACATTTTGAAATAGAATCATATTATCTGAACAGGCATGGAAGTTTTTGTAAGATATTACCTCTGAAATCCAAGGGTACGGTATGCACAAAAAGAGAGAACACCTTAAACATCCAGGGCCCAAGACTCTTCAACACCGTCTTGCCTGCTATCATCAGAAAGACCATGGGATGCTCAGTAGAAAAGTTAAAGAGTGCACCGGACAGTTATCTGTAAAGTGCACCAGCCCGACCAGGCTGTGGACCCATAGGCTGTGGCTTCCATTGGCATGGTTGACCAATGACCCAACCCAACAGCCTGGGCCCAGCCTGGGCTTTGAAGATAGAAGACTGCCGAAGACTTCACCAGGTATTCACCAGGATTGTACTTGAGTCTTACAAAGGAACAGAAGGGGACCTGGGTCTTATGCAGAATGTCTTTGGGGTTCACTAATATGAGGCACTGGTTCTTTCTTTCATTGCCCAGGCATGATGGGAGAATGACTTAAGGCCTTAAGGACAAGTTTAGAGGAAAGATGAAGGTACCATAAGTGATAAAACAAAGTAGTGAATATGTGAGAGAGGTATATTGGTGGAGAAATATGTGGACTTGTGTAGGGCTGTGTCAGGAAGAGTGTATGTTGTATAACAGGAAAAGTTCACTTGGATATTTGGCTTGACAAATTGATAATGGCCTAAAGTGATCATCCATCATGAGTTACAGCATCTGAATGTGAACAGTAACAAAGGTTCATGTCATTGATACTTGATTGACTTTTGACATCCTCATGATTTCTTTTTACAACACATTCACTCCTCAGGATCTTACACACTGTGCATCCCTCTAAAAAGAAGTAACTTAATTTTTGTATCCATTTCATCTTTGATTTACAGATCTGAATTTAAAGGGGAATCCTTTGAATGATCGGCGCTTCCGAAAACTGGTTGAATCTGATCGCTGCCTTCCACGTCAGGTGCTAGACTATATTAGACAGCATTGTCCAAAGTCATCTACAGAGGAAGGCAAGGGCGGGTCTTCTGGCAAGGGCAAGAAAGGAAAGGGAAACAAAGGAAAATGTAAAGATGAAGAACAGGTATTGTTACACTTATTCAAATTGCCTTTTTCTCTCGCTTTTTTCCTTTCACTTTTTTCCCTTTTCTCTCATTTTCATTTTATATTTTATTCCTGTACATTCTGTATAACCTTTAAATTCTTAAAGTTTTGCATGTCATTGTCCACATATTCTGAGGATGTGTGTAGTTTGTACTTTATTTTATGCATGTAATTACATTTTGGTAAATTTAGGGAGGAAGTTTTACTCTCTTAGGGCTCTACCTTTTATCACTGCACTTTTGTCATACAACCTTTTGATCTCCCAGTGTTGTTCACAATTACTTTATATTCATAATATTAGTGACAAAAGTTTTTGGTTCTGTGATATTTTGTTTTTTATACTTCTTGCTGTAAAGCAGGGATGCACTATTCTTTGCCCATATACATGTATGTGTCCATGACCCAGTTTTTCTGTATAAGACATTTTATGACATTGTGTTTGTACACACATCAGACTTGTGCTCGAGGCACTACATACAACGTTCTACACCCTTATGTTTGAGGGTCAGAAGTTAAGATTACAAGGTCTTGCATTATGAAATGGTACTAAATGCTTATTTACTAGATTTCTCATGATGGGAAGATTGTATATAATCCTGTACCAAACTTATACCCATGATATTGCATATAAAGCCTTACACCTGATGTTTTTGAGGTTGGAGATCAGTGGTCATAGTCACAAGGATTGCACTGAAATGCTTCATATGGCTTATGTACACAGTATCAAAAGACTTAGTAATGGGTACTAACTAATTGTTTACTACAAATAGAGGTAAATTTCAGAAGGTTGTATTTACAAAAATTCTACTACATGCTTTTGTGCATAGTATCTAATGATTTGGTAAATGACCAAAGTCGTGCAGTGGATGCCATATAGAAAGTTTTACTTTTGAATAATATTAAGATGTATGGGGTCAAAGACCAAGGTACTAGATTCTAATGCACTGAATGAACGAATGGATGTTGAACTATTTTGGACCATAGATACTACCCATAAACTTCTTGGGAGTGTGGAAGCAAAGGAAATACATAAAAGAGTTAGTTATTCTTTTTTCTTGATGCCCATTTTGACATTAAAGTCTTTTGAGGAAAACTCTGTGGTCAAAAAAACACATTTAAGAATGAAATTTCAAACTATTGCTTGTGTTTCCTCGGGTACCATGATCCCATCTGTCCAATGAATTACATATATATTTCTGCTGGTTAGTTTTTGGAACTCTTATGGGTTGAGGTTGTATTTAAACAGTATCTGAAATTTAGAGAATGGATATTGGCTAGACTTGCACCACAGATACAGCATATAAATTTGTACATCTGTTAAAGCTGTGAAAGCCAAAGGATAGGGTTTGAAGTTGACATTAAGTAGAGGTGTACAAAACCTTATGCTGGGGGCATGATTATTTAATTTTTTTTCATAGCTTGATATGACATATTTTCTCAGTAGGATGCAGCAGTGTTTAATTTTTTTTTTTTTTTTTTTTTTTTTTTTCCAGGTTGACAGTTTATGTAATGAACTGCATGTTTTAAGTGTTAAAGACACTCTTCCTCTTGTGCAAGTGACTGCAGGTATTAAGGATGTACGACCTTTTATAGTGTGCTGCGTACTTCAGGGAGTTGATTTAAGCGGAGAAAATCTTAAAAAGTTTATTTCTTTTCAAGTAAGTAAAGACATTCTTCTGTATCATGTATTGTATAACTTTTCTTTCATTTAGAGCAGGATAACTTGAGAAATCTTAAAAAAAGAAACAATACATATTGAACTCATGACCTATTGTCTGTTCATATTGGGGAAAGGGGAAACCAGTGATCAAGAGAGATGACAAAGCAAAAAAAAGATGGAGGAGGTGCTTTTTAACTCAGGAACTAATATCTATTCTTACAAGGGAGACCAGTGATCAAGAGATGACATAGCCATGATTCCATTGGGATGAGAAGGCAATATCCCAATAATTTCATGTGACTTACTGACTAACTGCCCTGTTAGCCATTGCCTTCTCTGTTCCTCAGTTGAAGTTAGATAGCTAAACTGCCTTCTTTATCCCCTGGAGTGGTCAGATTGACAAATGCATTAAAATTACTCCAGCTCATCTTAGTTTCATACCAAACTGTGTGCATCCGAGTGACATATCACGTCAGATTTATTGTTGAAAAGAGTGCTGGTTACCCCCTTGATGGGAGTTTCCGGAGGGAATGGGCATTAGAGATATAGATAGATAGAGTGCTGGCTATTCCTTATATCAAGTGAGGGTGGATAGAGAAATGATTTCCTGTAACACTAGGTGTGAACACAGTTTATCCAAGTCATAAACACATCCTACCATTGCACAGGTGTGTGTTCAAACCCGTTTTCTTTTACATATATCAAAAACCATTCATTCCCTGTCAGACTTGACCTTATTAACCAGATAGATTGCACATTATTCTCAAGTTATACTCACAAGCTTTTCTCTATGCATTTATCACATAAACCATATCCTGCCTATCTAGTAAATTAGGTGCAAAGCCTACTGCTCCCCAATTTGGTCTTTACTGATGATGAAGTCTTTTAAAGCAGTGCAATTTTTATATTAGGAATCATAGTCCTCTGTAAGTTGTTGACAGTTTAAAGCATTTGAATGAGATAGTATAAGGACGTGCCTAGTAAATGAGATACAGTAAATCCAGACAGGTAAAGAAAAAGAGTGATTAGTAGAAATGCAGAGGTTTGGAAAGAACATGATTGCAGCATCTTTGGGATTAAGTTACATAGTGTCTGATACATTACATAGTGAGGTCACTGTTGGTATGGGTAAAGAAATACACCTTTGGTAAAAGAAGGGGGGCCATTACAACAAAGTTCTTTTTGTGGGAATCTTCTACTAACTCTCATAATATGCCAACTCAAGTTATGCTGTTTGCTGTCATCCTTTTTTAGCATTCAACTCACAAAACATCATATATTACATCCCATTTTTCCCTGTCATTATATATTGTTTACTTTATTCACATTAGACAAAACTGCATGACGGTATTTGTGAGAGGAGGATGGCTGCCACAATTGCAACACATGACCTCTTCAAGGTGAAAGGTCCTCTAAAGTTCATTGTTCAAGATCCAGATGAAATTCGTATACATCCTCTCGTTAGGGGCAAAGAAATGTCAGCCAGGGAATTGTATGAAGGATTGCAGCAGGAAGCAGAAGCACAAAGGAAACACCAAAAGAGAAACAATGTCACAGGATTACATAAGTAGGTATAATATGCATTTTTTAAAGCACAAGCAGTTTAATGCAGTAACCATAGCTATCTTACATATGCTATATGTATATTCTTTCATGCCTGTTTTCTGTTTCTTGCAATAGCAAAATAGCACTAGGAACAGATAAAGAAATAACTCAAGTTGTTCACATCTGCTCTCTAACTGACATGTATAACGCAACGAAACCAGATTCCTCTGTCCACAGTCAGACCCCATAGACCTTTCCAGTGGTTTCCCCACATCACTTCATATGGCCTGATGCAGTCCATTGATAACATTTCTCCCCCTTTATGCCAGATTGCTTCATTTTGCCCTATCCCTTGCACACCTTGCATCCTCCTGCATGTTCAGGCCTAGATCTCTCAAAGTGTCTTTCAGTCCATCCTTTCGCCTTCTCGGTTTCCCCTGTTCCTTTGCCCCTTCCATTTCCAACATGTAATCCCTCTTAGTCCTCCTCTCCTTGTGTCCAAACCATTTCAGCACACACTCTTCTGATCTCTCAGAAATACTCTTCTTACTACAACACCTCTCTCTTACACCAGATCATTCCTTCTCACACTACATATTGTCCTTAATATTTCAACATGTCTCCCCTCTTCAGCACTTTTTCTTCCTGGGTCCATGCCTTGCATCCATATTACACTGCCAGGATTACTATACCATCAAACAAACCCATCTTTACCCCTCCCGACAGTGACCCCTTTCCACACATTCCTCATTGTACCGAGGACCATATCCCCCTCACCCACCCAGTGGCTTAATGTCTGCTCACATAGTTCCATTTGCTGCCATGTCCACTCACAAGTACCTAAAATATCCCACTTCCTCCTGGTTCTCTCCATTCAGACTCGCAACCAGTCTGTCTTTCTATACTTCTAAACCTAATAACCCTACTTAATTCACATTTACTCGTAACTTCCTCCAAACACGCTCTCAAACTCAAGACAGTTTCTCTCTCATCTTTCTCACCAGAGCTGTGTCATCTTCAGTTGTTGTTTGCTGATTTAAGTGAGAAATAGCAGAAGTTGCTGACTGAGTTTGGAAGGGTGTGTGAAAGGAGGAAATTCAGATTAAATGTGAATAAAAGAAAGGTTATTAGGTTTAAAGGGACAGTTTAGTTAGGGTGTGAGTTTGATTAGAGAAAAATTTGAGGAAGTGATGTGTTTTAGATATTTAGGAGTGGACATGGCAGCAAATAGAACCGTGGAAGTAGAAGTGAGTTTTAGATTAGGTGTGGGGGCAAAGGTCTTGGGATCATTGAAAAATGTGTGGAAAGAGATTGAAAAAAAGAGGTCATTATCTGGGAGGGCAAAAATGGGTATGTTTAAAGGTTTAGTAGTCCCAGTAAAGTTCTACAGATTGTGAGGCTTGGGCAGTAGATAAGGATGTGTGGAAGAGGATGGAGGTGTTGGTAATGAAAATATTTGAGGACAATATGTAGTGTGAAGTTGTTTGATTAAGTAATAAATGGGTAAGAGAGTGTGGTAGTAAAAAGAGTCTGGTTAAGAGAGCTGAAGGGATGTGCTGAAATGGTTTGGACATATAGAGAGAATGAATGAGGAGAATTTTACAAAATGGATACATGTGTCAGAAGTGGAGGGAACAAAGAGAAGGGGTAGACCAAATTTGAGATGGAAGGATGGAGTGAAAAAAAGATTTTGAGTGATTTGGACCTGAACATGCAGGAGGATGAAAGGTGTGCATGGGATAGGGTGAATTGGAATGATGTACTATACATGGGTCATTGTGCTGTCAGTAGATTCAACAAGGGCATGTGAAGCAGCCAGGGAAAACCATGGAAAGGTTTGTGGGGCCTGGTTTTGGATAGGGGGCATTGGTTTTGGTACTTTACGTATGCCTGCTATGTATGTGTGAGATGGGGAAATATGAAAAGAAAATAGTAAACTGCCAATATGGATTCATAACGTTCACTTCTGTACATATGTAAGTTGCTCAGTAAGCTTATAGCAGAATTGTGATGAATTATATTCATCACATTTCTGCTATAAGCATACTGAACAACCTACATATGTACAGAATTGAATGTTATGAATCTATATCGGCAGTATACTGTTTTCTTGTGAAATTCCCCTATATCACACATGCATAGCTATTGTGTGTAATGCATTGGAACCACAGCCCCCTATCCACAACCAGGCCCCACAGACCTTTCTGCGGTTTCCCCTGGAAACTATATATAAGATTATTTTTAAATAAATGCTGTTGCATATTGTTTACTTTGTAGACTTTAACTATAATGCATTGTTAAATGAAAATCATCTGTTTGATATGTCAAACTGCTTAACTTAAAAGTGAGAATTGATTACCAAACACATACATCAGTTATACTGCTGTGTCTGAAGAAAACTGGTTTACAAAGCACATCTTTCTTTTTACAAATGTATATATTTTTCTATCAACGATGATAAAGGATATGTATTATGATCTTTAGTTTTCTTGATAAGTAGAACTATCTGTTAGTCCTGGGAACTGAAGGACTCAGGCTTACGTTACCCATTGTGCAGTAAACCCCCATTCTAATTGATGATTTGAAGCCAAATTCTGTTACAACTCAAGAAATGGCCTCGTTTGCTCACATCCAGTCTCTAGCTGTCATGTATAATGCCCAGAAACAATAGCCCCATTTCCTTAACCAGGCCCCATGGACCTTTCTTTGGTTTCCCCGAGCTGCTTCATATGAATTGGTTCAGTCCAGTGACAGCATGTCACCCCCTGTATACCACATTGCTTCAGTTCACTCTGTACCGTTCATGCCATTCACCCTCCTGAATGCTCAGCCCCGAGCATTAAAAATATTTTTCACTCCATCTTTCTAACTCCAATTTGGCCTCCACCTTCTCCTTGTCCCCTGCACTTCTGACACTGATATCCTTTTGGTCAACCTCTCTTCACTCATTCTTTTTTAAAGTTCACACCATTTCAGCACACCCTCTTCAGTTGTTAACCATACTCTTCTTATTACTGTATCTTTCTCTTACCTTTTTATTACTTATGTGATCAAACCTCCTTGCACTACATATTATCCAACATTAGGACACATATTGTCCAGCATTAGGTGGACACATTAGGTAGTAGTAGTCAATAGGAATATTAGTTAGGAGTCTCTGAAAGCACTGTGCTCGAGTTGCCTTCTGCCAGTTGCCTGTTAAGGATGAGGCACTAAAGGCTAAAAAGCAGCATTGGAGTTCACCAGTTATGGAGACTCTTTTGCTGTACTCACCTCTGTCAGGGAGTTCTTGAAGGAACAGGCCTTGAAGATATATGATATAGCTAGAGAATGGATGTAGGGGAATGTGGCCATTTGTCTGTTCATGGCGTTACCTCACAAATGTGGGAAATTAAGCATGAAAAAGATTACAGAAATGAATTATACCAAAAAGTTAAAACACAAATGATGCCAATGTTTATTTTGTTCATATGATATACCTTCATTACAAACAGAACATCTAAAGACACCCCTAGAGGCAGGGGGACCTTGAAGACCATCCCAGTCACTTGCACCCCAACGTCTGGACAGGCAGTGTGCACATAGCACTTATCAGTAATATTGACTTTAAAAAAGTAGACTCATGACTTGCAGTAACAAAAATATGGTCTCACTTCACAATCTGGCTGCTGGGGTTGTTGCATAACATAGCTAGCAAGGCGGGTGGAAATGGAGCTATGATTATTGCATCATCTGGGACTCAACTGACTGGTTTTCTTTCGTTTTTTGGGTAACCATTCAAGTAGCCATATCCACTGCACTGAGATCAGCCTCTAGAAGCAATTATGTCCGCTTTGTAGCTTTTGCAGTATATTGTGACCAGCATCTGATTAATAAACCTTATACAAGTGCAATGTTATTTTTGGGTCAGTAGCAATTGCTTTAGATATACAGAGACATACTGTTGTTTAAGTTTTTGGATAGACATATTGTTAAGTTTTTGGATTTGCAAATATTATATTTGTTTTGAAAGTAGGAATTGATATGATGTGTATAAATATAGTTTCTGTAAGAGGTATGAAATTATCTTGCAGATTTCTTCACCTAGTGGAACAGTGGAAGCAATGGCCTTGCCTCGTGGATGCTGATGGAGTAGTAGTCTCTCTGCCACCAATCACCAATGCAGAAAAAACCAAAGTAAGAATGCAAGAAAGATTAGAAATCCCTAATATTCACAGAAGTATTCAAAGAATGCTGATTACGGTATATATTACAGTAGAGCATGACATCCATGCTGAATATATTGTAGATGAGAATGATAATAATCAAGACATGCTGACTTTGTTCATCCATTAAAGACTGAAGGTTAAAGCAGACAGGATTTTTTAGAGAATAAGAATCTAACTTGAATTACTTACATTTATTATGGCACCTTCTTGCATTGACTGCAAATTTTTGTAGGGAAAGTCATCCTTTACACATTGTCATTTGTCTTCGTACACATATTAGGAACCAAAATAGTGATAACCAACATATTCACTTACATGTTAGTTTTAATGGAAGTGTCACTTGCACTGGAATGAAATGAATGAACATTGCCTTATTCGCATACAGAGGAGGAAATAGTATGAGAATTGAAAAGTTACTACAGGAACTGACAAACAGTGTCCTAATTTTCTCACATCCACTCCTTTGTGGTCATGCATGGATAATGCGATACTGAAACAAAACCAATGTCTTCTCCCCATCCACAGCCAAAGCCCGCAGACCATTCCATAATTTACCACAACCCCTTCGTATGCATTGGTCCAGGCCTTTGACAGCTCATTGGATCCCATATGCCACATCACTCTGGTTCACTCTCTCCCAAGCAAGCCTCACTCTTGTGAATGTTTAGGTTATTAATCTAAGTAATTTGCTACCAAAAAAGCACAAGTATGATTTGATATAGATAACTTTGCTAATATGTTTTGGTTTCTTGCATATCAAGGTTGTTCAGGGTCTGGAAGGCATGATGGAGTTATGCATACAGTATTAATTACCAGGATTGCTTGGCTCTTCATCAAAGGATTTACCTGTGAAGAATTTGTCCAAATATAGCTGAACTCTTTTAGCTTTCTTCTGATGTTCTACTGAACTTTGATCCAGACTATATTAACCAGCTTTTATAGGAAAGTGCCTCAAAATATTAAACTTTACCTTGAAGCTAATGTGTATCAATTACAGGAGTATGATATTACTCTAATTTAAGGAATACAGTAAACAAGTACTTTATATCCTGTTTGCACAGCAGTAGGCATTTTAAAATCTGTTCTTGTTGCTATAGGTTAGCTTGCCAATCAGAGAGTTATCATATATCTACATACTAGATGATGGTGAGCTGACGTGTTGTGAGGATAATGGCCATTGTCATTATGATTCTACTTTGTTGAAGGGATTTTGAAGTGGATCAGATAAAGGGAAATATACTGGAGGATTGACCTGTTACACAGTTGTTTATTTGCTGTATTATGTATAGATGGATGGTAACATACCAAAAGCCAAAATGAAAGCAGCCTCTCTGTCTGTGTAAAAGAAAAAGGGTATGGAATAAGAATAACACTTATTCTCTCTGTCTGTGTAAAAGAAAAAGGGTATGGAATAAGAATAACAATTATTGGGGTAGAAAGACAGCTAGTTGTACATAGTTGAGATGAAGAGAAGAAAGTGAAATGTAAACAAAATTTTGAGATGCTCAAGAATGAATTTTTTGAGGGTAAGGTCACTGTGTTATGATGAAGTTGCATACTAAACTAACATTATCAGAGAGGTTAATGAAACACTTAGCTAACATTACAGTACAAGTTAATGAAAATAAGATCAAAGCTGGTGAAAGAGAAATGGGACAAGGATGGTTTATGAGAGAATGATATTAATTTAAGCAAATAGTACTCACTAGCAGAATGTCATTTTCCTGAAGTGGGGGTCATTGTAAGTAAGAGATGTTAATTATACTTACTGAGACTTTTTATTGTTCCTTATAAACTCATGTTTACACACACAATGTATTTGCTACTTCACAGATTACTCAGGAGACGGTGAACGTTTTTGTTGAGGTGACCAGCGGCAGATCACTGGGAAAGGCTAAAGAAATTCTTGATACATTTGTTCTTTCTGCCTTACAAATGGGAATCAGTACAGGGAAAAATGCAGGAGGCAAGTCAGTGTTAGTAGTCCAACAAGTTCGGGTTGAGGATGAAAATGGAGACCTACGTGTTATATATCCTTCTCGCACTGATTTTGTTTTTGAAAATGAAAATGTTAGAGTTGTTATGCCGGGTAAGTGAGTTTCAAGTGTGTATATTAATGTGCCTACAAAAATGTGATACTTTTGGTGTTTTTAATTATGTAAAATTTATAAAACATGAGAATTTACATTCTTGTTTAGGCCACAGTTCATTTGACATCAATGATGACATCTTGGATGTTTAACCCTTTTGCTGTGAAGATATGAAAAATCTGAATTATTTTTTTACCCCAGTGCTTGCAATGCATGGATTTACTCCATGCCTCTCCCATGCATATCGGAAAGTGTTTTTGTTTATTGCAAAATTTTTTCGTTAATATGTAAGGGTATATGGAATTATTTTTTTGGCAAAATTTCCCATGTACATTGCATTTTCGAGTTTCTAGAATGCTTAAACTTGCATTGCATTCATAAGTGTCAAGAGTACTTTATGTGTTGATATTTTTCATTTCTTATCAATTTCTTTTGAGTTTAATGTTAATTGATGTGTTAGAATTTGTAACTTTTTTAACTGCATCTTTCATGTCTAATATCATAGTTGTATACTTGAGGGTCTAGCAACTTGCAGAACTAAGAAAGAACCTAATAATACTTCTAGCCAATTGATGCTCATTTTCTGGCTTCACCTTGCACAATTAATTACCTGTGCAGTGAAAGGGTTAATGGCAAATAAATTGGGATTCTGTGCACAAGTCATGGTATTATTTGTGCATGCATGTCCATGCAGTGGTTTCAAACTCCTAATGAAAATCTTGTTTTGTTCCAGAAGCAAAAACAATTAGTTCTTATGTTTTCTATTGATATTAATGCATGTTAGAGATATATTTTTTTAATTAATCACTGCTCTTTAAAAAGTTTTTCTTTCAGCAGAATGATACAGTGCTAATTAACTAGTCATTTTGGAATGCACCATCCTTTTTATGATAATGGAAAAAGACAGCTATACTTCAAGCTAAATCTAAACAAAGTTGGTGAAGTTTATATTCAGCTAATGTACCTCAGTTCCCCATAATGTCCTTGAAATATGGCAGGAATTGTTCTTTCAAACCTACCCTCACTGATAGGCTACAAATGCATGGTTTGGAGATCTAACCATATCCCCAGTACTAATGTGCTTGGCTCAGCAGAAGGCTGAAATTAGATTTCCCAAGACTAACTTAAAGTGGAATGTTCTGTAAGTTTATGTAAAGATCTCTTAGTTCCACTATTAATAGTCACAATCAGTTATAGGTATTTCCTCATTTCATTCCATGACTGGGTCCAACTTCCTAAAGTCTCATTTACTATGTGTTTCTGTACACTGTCATTTAGAATGATTAGTTTTCTTTATGATTTCCAATTTAAACTTTATATATGTACTGTTTAAAGTGAACCATTTTTAGAATGTTTATGGTTTCATGAGCATTAAAGTTTTCATTTGAAAATAATTTAAAAACATTGATTCTGTATGTAATTATGTTACTAATTTTGTTATACTCAGTTAAATATAGAAAAGGAAATGTCACATAAAGGTAAGGATTCATGTCATCATATAAATTCCTTTCCTGTTTCAGAGTAACTGCAGATGTATTTACAATTCACATGATATTACCTCCAAAAGTAAACAGTTCTTTGATTTTCTTGTTAAAGTATCAAGTGTGTATAGAGGTAGATGGTGTGGATGTAGGGAATTCCTAAAACATACTGCTTTAGATGCAGGTGTTAGCTATTTTAATACTGAGTTTGTTTTAACTCCCATGTTCTTTTTGTATATCTCACCACTTCAGTAACTGATTATGATTTATCTCTCCATCTGTATCTCTGACACCTGTTCCCTCCAGAAACTCCCATCAAGGGGGTGACCATGGCAAAATAGTTTCCACTTATCCATCCTTACATGCCTCCCCAGCATCCTTCATTCCACACAGAGGAAGAATGCGTGGAATGGTGTTTGCAAGGGAGGCATATAAGGACAGGGATATGTGGAGACTCTTTTGCTGTGGCCATCCCTTTACAGGAGGGGCCTTTCTTCATCTGTTCCTGGTGCTGCCTTGCTAACGCAAGAAACAGCGATAAAAAAGAAAAAGGAAAAATCCTCCCCTCCTGTTTCTGCTTTCCAAAAGAAGGAACAGAGAGGAGGGTCAAATGAGGATTTTCCCTGTAAGGCTCAGTCCTCCGTTCTTAATGGTACCTCGCTAATGCAGGAAATTAGCATTGCCACCCCCCGCGCCGGTGAGGAAGCGCCAGGAGACAGACGAAACGGCCACATTCGCTCACACTCAGTCTCTAGCTGTCATGTGTAGTGCACTGAAACCACAGCTCCCTTTCCACATCCAGG
>JAYMFT010064254.1:0-14796 GCA_038088735.1 Panulirus argus | reverse complement strand
CACCACCAGCACTGTCCTCTACCCTAGATTCGAAATGTCAGAAGGTCTGGAGAGCCGACCCCTCGCCCATCATGCCACACACACACACACACACACACACACACACACCACCCGAGTCCATTGTACCTACAAAATCACTCTGGTGTTGGAGTCAACACTCGACACCTGGTCTCCTCCAACACGGGCAATTTTGAGGGCAATGCCTATCACTTACGTGGATACGATTTTTCAACAAGATAAATCAATGACATTGGAAAATATATCGTCCATAAATTATAAGAATTTGTAAATCTCTAGTAATGAAAATCGACCTTTCCAAGAAATATCTTGGATTAGTTATTTTATATACCACCTGCAGAATATACGTGCCACGTTAACCCACCAGGAAAGCGATCAAAAAGATTATTAAAAAAAGTTTCTGTGGCTTTTCCATGGAGATTTCTTTCCCCCGAGTGGCCTGCACTAGCGGACTGCACACTCATCCTAAGGTTTCACCATCTTAGCTAAGTTCTCTCTCTCTCTCTCTTTCTCTCTCCATTTCTTTTTCACTTTTAATCAATTTTTCATTGCCTCATTCCCACCGATTCCCTGCCCGCAGTAACCGCAACACGGAAGATAAGTTTGGAAAAGCAAAAGATAACGTCAGCGTCATATTTGAGGGATTACCTCTGTACTGTGTACCAAAGCAAAGCCAACAGCTGTACGGTATATAAACATACGCAAATACACGCGCACAAACATACATACACACATACCTTTTACTCACCCAAAAATACACACACACACACACACACACACACACACACACGCACATATTAAGAAACACAAACCCACATTAACCTCAATGCACCACACAGGTGCATATATAAATACACACACACACATATACAGCCACAAACATGCACGCCCACAATAACCTGAACTGGTTTTTTCCCCCGCTGATCACTGTCTGAAGAAAAGTGAAAGTCTACAGATATGTCATAAGAAGGGAGGAAGGGAAGGTAGGGGAGAGAACCTTAGGGTACGAATTGATGCTTTGGATGGCAAGGAAATGAGTGGGATACATTCCCTAGAGGCGCCATGTCCGTTGTGTAGGGCTCCCATGTCCCTTGTACTGGCCAAGACGAGATGAAGGTCACGAACTCCCTGATCGCGACACTTGAGAGACACGACGGCACACGAGCCGTAGGCACGACAGGCCGAATCTTCCTTGCTTATGGTAGCCTGGCCTCTGGCCTGACCTTGGAGTCAAAATATACAAATGTAAAAATAGTTTGTTTTTTTATATATATATCTAGTAACTGGCAGACCACAGGAAAATAACAGACTATGTTCCTTTCCTGCTACTCTCTCATTGAGTCAGACGCGACCCGCAAACTTAATTAAGCAGAACAAAACATCTTAAGCAACAAGATTTGTGAACAAATGGGGATGACTTGTCTTGAGTGTTTACAGGAAATGAGATTAATGGACTTGTCAACAAATCATTGAGACACAGAGAGGGTAACTATTTCGTTCTCCTTGACATTCTCTATTTCTTCAACCACATACACACACACACACACATACACACACACATGTACACTGGCTCCCAGGCTATTGGTATATTGCACAAACACCACTTCCTCGGAAATGTGAAGCAGGTTAAGAACACTTATGTTAATGAATACAATTTCTAAAGTTGTTTCGGGTAAAATTGTTAGAGTAAAATTTACTCATCCACCTCTGTAAACAAAAGCATGAAAGAAAAAAAGTCTCGTGTGTAACTCTCAGCCAACAATGTTTACATACACGAATTTCATCCATGTCTAGTCAAAAAATAATCAATGTTTCATCCAAACAAGTTATATCCGTCATGACAACAGCTGACCCCTGTAAACCTCAATCACTTAGCCCCTTGAACGTGTTACGACCCTTAAGCACGACGGCATTATAACCCTTAAGCCGTTGGGTGATAATGCTTAGTTTCTGACCTGAACCTTAACGATCAGGTCCAAAGTCTTCAAGAGACCACGATTACGGTTTCTGTCATCAGTTAACATTTCCTTTTGAACCTCTCTCGCCAGGTGTGTGCTGGAGGCCCGGATTACCATCGGAGCTTGGCGCGGCGGTGGGTTGCCGAGCGTGAACCATGCCATAGAGGGCGCGGGTGGCGTGCGACACCATGCCTGAGGGGTCGAGCGGCTGCCACCTGTGCCACATCCATGACCACGCGCCAGGCACCTCGCTCCTGCGGACCCATCCCCTCCGCGCCTCCCACTCCCGCTCCCGCCACCAGGGCCGGATCTCCACCAATCCCCTCCCGCGCGCACACCACCACCACCACCACGCCCACGCCCACCACTCCCGCGACCACGACCATGCCCGCCACTCGAGGGAGTCCCTCAGGGAGGCCGAGGCCAAGCAGGCCAAGGTGGCCAGCGCCCTGGCCAAGCTCAGCGAGCGGTCGCACTCCCTGCCCGGCAGCCGCGGCAGCACCCTCTCGCGGGCCAACGAGGTCTCCGTTCTCCCGGACGGAGGCGGCGGCGGCGGAGGCGACCCCCACGGCCACCACAGGGGTCAGCAGGACGACCGCGGCTCAACGCGGTCACGGGCCGAGTACAACGGGGTGTTGGCCGCCCTCCTGGAGACCCGGGCTGCCAGTCTGCCCAGCAACCACGGCAGCGTACACAGGGAGCCGGACCTGCTGAGCGCCCTTCCTCACCCACACAACAATAGCAGGTAAAAGACCCCCTTAAAACGTTCGCTGATAACTGGAGGTTTCCTGACTCATTCACATGATCTGACCAGAGGTAACGCCACCACGGCGCTTTACTTTCACCTTCGGCACCAAAATGTTGTAGCTTTTTGTAGGCGCTGCCGCCGCCTCTCGCGCACCCGCTGCCTCTCCCTCCCTCCTCCGCAACCAGATCGGACGGAAATTTTCCTCTTGTACTTTTCCGCTTGCGGGGGTCTGCTTGGCTGTCCTGACCTCACGTGTTGCTGCCTGCCTTGTGTTGCCCCGAGTGATACCTCCCCAGCTGTGTTGCCTAAGTGTGTGTTGCCTGAAATGACACTTCCCCAGTTGTGTTGCCTTAAGTGTCACTTCCCCACCTGTGTTGCCTCAAGTGATATCTCCTCAGCTGTGTTGCCTGAAATGACACTTCCCTAGCAGTGTTGTCTGAAGTGATACTATCCCAGCTGTGTTACCTGAAGTGATACTTCCCAGTTGTGTTGCCTGAAGTGGGACTTCCCCAGTTGTGTTGCCTAAAGTGATACTGCCCCAGTTGTGCTGTCTGAAATGATACTTCCCCAGTTGTGTTGCCTGAAGTGATACTTCCCCAGTTGTGTTGCCTGAAGTGATACTTCCCCAGTTGTGTTGGCTGAAATGATACTTCCCCAGTTGTGTTGCCTGAAGTGATACTTCCCCAGTTGTGTTGTCTGAAGTGATACTTCCCAGTTGTGTTGCCTGAAGTGATACTTTCCCATTTGTGTTGCCTGAAGTGTTATTCTCCAGTTGTGTTGCCTGAAGTGATACTTCCAGGTGTTGTTTAAAGTGATACTTCCCCAGTTGTGTTGCCTGAAATGACACTTCCCCATTTGTGTTGCCTGAAGTGATGCTTCCCCAGTTGTGTTGCCCGAAGTGATACTTCCCCACTTGTGTTGCCTGAAGTGATACTTCCCCAGTTGTGTTGCCTGATGTGATACTTCCCCGGCTGTTGCTTTAAATGTTACTTCCCAGCTGTGTTGCCTGAAGTGTTACCACCCTAGGTGTGTTGCCTCAAGTGATCCTTCCTTTCAAACGATCCTTTCTTAGTCCAAGTTGCCTCTTGTTTCCTCCCCAGTTCTTCTGCCTCTAGTGTGACTTCCCCAGTTGTACTGCCCGAACCGTCATTCCACAATTTTGATCTCATTTATTATGTCTACAATATTCCGCCAGTGACAGTAATTCCAAAAGTGAACCTTCGTGGATAAGGAGTCTTAAAGTGTTCCTTTAAGTGATCCTTCGAGTGTTCTTCATCATTAAGTGATCCTTACTCAGTTCTGCCTCAGCGGCTGTGACTTATCAAGAATTCCTTACTCGCAGCTGGGGGGGGTGGGGGAAATCCAGTTAGCGAGTAAATCAACGTCGTATGAAGAAATACATGAAAATCTGACGCAAATATCCCACTGCCACGGGGGAGGAAGCAAAGCAGTTCCAACATTTTCCGAGACAGCTTTACAGCGCTGACCGCCTCAAGGTCCATCAAGACAATGCACCCGACTCCAGGGTAACATGGCTCCAAGGCGGGAAGATCAGGAACTCCCTCGTTTGCTCTTTGTACCAGCACACAACACTGATAAAGCAGTTGTATTTACAATATTGGTAAATTAGTTATTTTGGTACAGTGGAAACAAGGAACTAGATCTTCCCAGCAAACAGTCGACGACGCTGAAGCCAAGCTTATGTTCCCCAAGAACTAGTCTCGCACGTTTTCTGGTCAGCTCCTTCTCATTACCTGACAGAAACGTAAACACTTGCCACTGACTCGTATCGTGTTTACAGATGGTACAAGAGTATGTACAGACGGTATCAGTAGATTTACAGGTGGTGCCAGAATATTTACTGATGGTATAAGAGTACTTACAGAGGGTACGAGAATACCGACAGCTGGCAACAGAATATTTACAGATGGGACCAGAATATTTACACACGGTGACAATACTTACAGGTGGCAATAATGTTCACACACAGTGCCAGGATAAATATGAGTAACTAATATGCAAAATGTGAAACAATGCCATCGGACATTAATCATATCTGGGCCACTAAAAATAACATTTAACATGCTATTTACCGAGACAGATTTCGGCTGTTTCACTCTGGTGGCAATAAATTCTTAAGAGAATACCGTGTGGAAGACGAACATAAAGTAAGAGGAATTAGCTCTCATATAACCTTATCTTCAGCCAACACAACAAAGCGTATGGCGCCTCTTTGAAAGATGGTGGCAGGCTGGAGTTTGCGAACCTTCAAGACGAGAGAAGGCAAAATCGCTGCTGGCACTCTTCTAACCACTTCCACTTTTTTGCAGAAGCATCCTTTCAAGGTAAGTGAAACCGTCTGACTATATAAAAAAAAAAAGTGCAAAGATTATTCACAGTAACTTGGTCGGAAACGAAAACAACTGAAATCACAAGCTCATATCTGACTGCAAGACGTGAGAAATATACATAATGTATACATGGGACATCCCCAGTCTACACTCAAAATCTATATCCCCATCAACAAGACAGGCGTGGAAGACTGTACAATAGGTCCATTACAATCAAAAGATACTATCACGATAAGAAAAAGAATGTAAACATCCTGAACCCCAAGTCAGTATCCGCAGGTACTAAATAAACTTTGAAACATTCATCTTAGCAATTCGAGAAATCACCAGACAGCCATTTATAGAGGGGACCTGTTCAGCCTGTGTGCCGCGGTCCTAGATAGCCCGGCTGACCAGAGTGGTCCAGTGCCGAGCAGTGGGGTTGAATTACGTTCCAGAGTTCCAGAGTCGAAGTAGGTTTATGTGAGGTAAGGTTCCTCCTGATGCGCATTTCATTTGTTGACCTCGATGTTCCCTTCCTGTGATCACCTCATAACAACGATCCCCTCACCAGGTGCTCCCTCCAACGATTCCCTCAGCTGGTGCTCCATCCAAAGACTCCCCCTTCACCTGGTGATCCCCTTAATGACTCCCTGATCTAGTCCATCCCCCAACGACTCCCTCACCAATTAATCCCTCCAACGACTCCCTCACCTAAGTAATGCCTCCCCGACGACTCCCTCACCTGGTGCTCTCCTTCCTCCCGCAGGACGAGCACGTTGTCCCGTCCCAGGGACCCACACGGCAGCAACCTAACGCTGGCGCAAGACACTGACCAAGACTATTACATGCACATCCAGCGATCCAGGTACAAAGATGAGGCCCGCAAGCAGAGGTTCAACCTTCAGACCGTCATGCTTATCGGCTGCTACACTATGCTCGTGAGTTGACATATTTGAATAATCTGTCCCACTTAAGTACCTTCCAGTCAGGAGGCATCTCTCACTCTGTCTCACGCAACACTCGATCAAGTTCTGACAGATAGAGAAAAAAAAAAGGAAAAAATGCTCAGGGTTAGCTTGTTGCGATCTGCCTCGGAGATTATTAATGCCAAGCACTGCAGAAAGTTTTCATGATCTGTTCTTATTCTATAATGTAGATAGGTGTGATAACTGGTCGTAAATATCATCTTGACTACAATCTGGGAGATGCACAGCCCCCATTTTGGGAAAACTTTGTACGACTCCCAATAACATGTGACTGACTTCGTTTCCATTTCAGTTCGTGGTGGCCATAATCGTCGGTGTGGTCCTCTGCCAGCAAAATGGCTGGCTTGGCTTCGGCCACGGCAAAGCGGAGGAGGCCTCGAGTACGGGCAAGAGCCCCCCGCGGGCGGACACCAAGAACCGTGCGCCGATGCGCAACCTGGACCGCGCAGGTCGTGTTCGAGGGTCCGCTGGCCGCAACAACAGGCCGGGTCCAACTATAGACTACGACTACCCGGACGACGCACCTCCTCCCCGTATCAACACAGCCGGGATATTTCAGGGAGGTACCGTAGTCCCGCCACCGGGTCTTCCTCGAGGGTCTAGAGACCCTCTCCGCACCTTAAATTTCATGCCAACAGACCAAACTAATCCTGGGTCTGCTGGCGTACCTCGACGTCCCTCCCCTGGACAGAACGGGTCTGGCCAGGGACAGCAGACGCCTCCTGGAAGCAGAGGTGACATACCAAGGAACAGATTGGGAGCGGCGGTTAACGGCAACGGAGCAGGAGGGCGGGTACCTGGAAGCCCGGTGCCAGACGCCAACATCAATCCCTTCATCAACACACCCCTAGGGGGAAACACCCAGACCTCAGGAGGGAGCGGTAAAAGTTTCGACGCCTCGCGAGACAGAACAAACGCCGCCACTAGGCAAGACGGGAGTAGGTCGCTTCCAGGACGGAATATGGACGGTGGACAATCCAGCAGCAGAAATCCTTTCGTACCCATTCAGCCCTCCAGTATCCCACATAATTTCAACTCGGGAAACACCCCTAACGTAGACGTCCCAATCAACTTCCCCGGCAATACTCAAGGAGGAGGCGGCGGCAACACTAACAACAACAACGGTCCTGGAATCAACACCAAAAGGAACGACAACGCCCCAGCGGTGAGCAACGTCCCTAACGTACCCAACACCAACCAAAGAAACTTCAACCCTGGCTCAGGTGGAAATTCCAACCTTCCGGCGGGAGGTTTTATCCCATCTCGCCCTGGAGGAAACCCCAGCACCATCAGCGTCAGTAATGGCGACCGAGACAACGGCCCCGGACAGATGCTCAGCGGGACTCGCCGTAACCCCAACAGTCCGAGTGGAAATCCAGCGGCCGGCTTCAATACTCCAAATGGAAATCTAAATACTGGAACGCTCAGCACAGCAGGCGGTCCAACTGGAACTTTTAATACTGGAACGAGCATCAGGGGGAACGTTCCCGGTGGAAGTTTCACTCCAGGAACAGGCAGTAATACGGCTGGTCGTCCAGTAGGAAGTTTCAGTACTGGAACAGGTAACACAGCTGGCCGTCCGGCGGGAAGTTTCATCACTGGAACAGGCAGCAGCACGGCCGGCAATCCGGTAGGAAGTTTCAGTTCTGGATCAGGAAGCAGTCCATTAAACGGTCCAGTAGGAAGTTTCAATACTGGAACAGGTAATACAGCTGGACGTCCGATAGGTAGTTTCAGTACTGGAACAGGCAGCAGCACGGCTGGCAGTCCAGTAGGAAGCTTCAATACCGGAACAGGGAAAACTGGAACCGGACCAGTAGGAACAGGCAACACAGCTGGCCGCCCAGTAGGAAGTTTCAATACTGGAACAGGAAACTCTGGAAACGGACCAGCAGGAAGTTTCAATACTGGAGCAGGAAACTCTGGAAACGGACCAGCAGGAAGTTTCAATACTGGAGCAGGAAACTCTGGAAACGGACCAGTAGGAAGTTTCAATACTGGTGCAGGAAACTCTGGAAACGGACCATCAGGAAGTTTCAATACTGGGGCAGGAAACTCTGGAAACGGACCAGCAGGAAGTATCAATACTGGAACAGGCAGCGGAACAGCTGGCGCTCCTGTAGGGAGTTTCAGTACTGGACCAGGCAGCAACACAGGAAATGGTCTACTTGGAAGTCTCAATACTGGAACGGGCAGCAGCACAGCTGGTCGTCCAGCCGGAAGTTTCAATACTGGAACGGGTAGCGGCACAGCTGATCGTCCAGTCGGAAGTTTCAATACTGGAACGGGTAACAGCGCAGCTGGCCGTCCAGTCGGAAGTTTCAATACTGGAAGAGGTAGCAGTTCATCAAATGGGCCAGCAGGAAGTTTCAATACTGGAACAGGCACCGCTGCAAGCCGACCAGCAGAAAGTTTTAGCACCGGGACAGGAGGAAGAGGAAACGAACCAAGTCTAAATACTGGAACAGGTAGCAGTACAGCTGGGAGTCCGGTAGGAAGTTTCAGTACTGGAAGAGGAAATACTGGAAACAGTCCAAGAGGAACTTTCAGTGGTGGAACCATAAGCACAACAGATACTTCAGGAGGAAATTTCAATGCTGGAACGAGCAGTACTGCAAGCAGCCCCAGTGCCAATGTACCTTCCAGATCAGGTACCTTTGCTGCCAACCCTGCTGGAAGTCTTGATTCTGGAATGGGTACCAGAGGAAGCAGTTCCACAGGAGGGATCATTAGTGCTGGAACAGGAAGCACGGGGGACAGCCCTACCGGGAGCTTCAACGGTGCAGTGGGAAACTCAAGAAACGGCCCAAGTGGAAGTTTCACCAGTGGTGCAGGCAACAGGAGAAACGGTCCTAGAGGAGGCACACAGACTGGTTCAGGAGGTGGTGGAAATCTCAGCACTGGGATGGAGGCCATTTCAAACAAGCCCACCGGGAGCTTCAGCAACGGCCGAGGGACCAGTCTTAACTCCGGTGGCAGTGTGAAGTCTACCAGTCCTGGCTCGAGCAGCTCACCGGCAGGCGACGTCCAGTCGAACAACTTCGCCGGGGGCGGTGCGCCGACTCCAACAAGGGGGAACATGCAAAGCTTTGCCGGAAATACTCCCAGCCGGAGTTCCCAAGGGTCGGCCCAGAGCACTCAAAACGGTAGGGCTGGAATACGAAGCTTAGGCAATGGCAACAAGAGACTTAGGCAAGGCAACACTCGGACGAGTTCACAAGACCTGCCCAGGAATACTGCCAGTACCGCACAGATCAGCACCGGAAGAACTAACGGCAATAATCGCCGCGGCAGTGTTATTCAGAATCGTGATGGCCAAACGAGCGCTCCTGCGAGGTCGACCTCGTCTACCGGTGGGAGGAACGCCAACACCCAGACAGCGACGGGTGGCTCGCGGTCCAGGGTTCTTACGTCACCTGAAGGAACGTCGTCTCAAATAGAAGGGCCGAAAGCTGTGGAAACCTCCAGCCCGGACACAGTCGCCCACAACTGGGAACGGCAGAGAAAGAACGGGAGGAACGGCCATTCTCAAACGGCCCCGGGGACTCGGCAGAGGGGTAGAGAACGTTTTCGTGCCTCAGCTGAAGGCGGCCAAGCCCTGAGCTCACCAGCACAGGGCACTGGTCGTGGCGCCGCTCGAACCAAGAGCAGGACTGGACCATCGGGTGTGAGGCGACCCGTCAGCCGTACGGGCACCGTGGCCGGGGCTGGGCAAGGCAGCGCCCGCCGCACCATGAGACCCTCCCCGGCAGCTCCAGCCGACGCCATGGGCAGCATGACCGTCATCCCGCCGCGCGGTGACCAAGTCACTCCCCTGAAGGTGATGGGCGGGATCTCCGTGCAGCGCGGGAAGGTGGTGGCGCTCAGCACCATCAAGTCGGACGACACCGACATCGCCATCTTGCGACCTGACCACGACGTCATAGTCCACATCACCCCGAGCGCCCCGGACTCCGGGGTCTCGCTCATCCGCCAGCCGAGTCGGACCAACCCCCGGAAGTCGACGACCCAGCCGGCGCGCAAGCTCAACCCGGGAACCAGACGCACCAGCGACGTTGTGCGTTCGAGGAACATGCGGCGTCAGCAGGTGAGGAACTCCAAGGTGCTGCGGCGGTGGGAGCACATGGACGAAGAGGGGACGCTGTCCCGGGGCCTGGTGCGCACCGACGGCTCCTTCGCCTTCACCAACTGCCGTCCGTCGGAGGTGTGCGAACTGGAGGACGCCAGCGGAGGCTGAGGGAGACCTCCCTGACCATAACCCGTGCCTCTTGTGGTCAGTGGCCTGCTAGTATGTTGGGAACATGTCACCCTGCGGTACCAGAAGGTGCCATCTGGCATCACTGGCCAGGTGGAACCTTGCAATATCGGCAGGTGGCACCTAGCTGTACTGAGAGGGGGGGGTGTCAATTTGTATCAGTGGCAGGTGGCATCTTGCAGTACCGAGGTGCCATCTTGCAGTACTGTGAGATGCCACCTGATGTACGTAAAGCGAAATATTGGAACAAATGAAATCTACAGATAGTGAACAAAGACCTGGTGATTAACCAAGGCAGGTAAAGTGTCACGTCAAAGAAACTCAGCTTAGCTTCAAGTTCACTCCTGATGAAATGTTCTAAATTCCCCTGAAAAGAAATTATAACCTGGAAATAATCTGAAAGAAGAAAAAAAAGAAACAAAATATGAAAACTAAAATCTCGCATTCTATGCCTGACAATGAAAGACGCAAGTGATGCCATGGTGAAACGAGGACTTGCAGGCGGACAGACAAGAACGCAGATTTGCAAAGTGTTGGGGGTGAAACTAACTGAGGATACTTATGGGTGTGTTAGCTACAAGAAGAGCTGTACAGACAAGGGAGTTGTGGGGGTATATCAATGCAGACCTGTGAATAAAGGGAGAGCTTACAACGTGTGTGGGGACGTGCTATACAGGGTTGGGGAGGGAGGGAAGGGAGGAGGGGACGCCTCCAGGTGTGACAACAAGGAAGGCACAACACACACCTCAGATGTGGAAAGGGAGAGAGGGAGGGAGAGGGAAAGAGAGAGAGAGAGAAAAAAAAAAAGGGAACACCAACATGCCAAGCGTCGAAGGTCGCGAGCGTAGGAAGGGGTCATATCCCAAAGTATTACTAGTCTGTAAGGAAGGACTCGGATTATTATCAACTCGCCCTGCTGGCCATTCATCCTTCATGTATTTATTCATCTTTCATTGAACGACCAGCAGCTGCCGGACCCTGAGACGACTGCACACACGGATGCATATAAAAGGGTAATTCTTTTTTTATTTTTTTTTGCATTCTGGTGACGACAGAAAGATTCACTTTGTTCATAATCTTATACGCTTATGAATATGCTTTGTCCCTTGAGCACGACGATACGACCCTTCAAACGCAACGGTGCGACCCTCAAAGCACGACGGCACGACCCTTCAACACGACGGTACGGTGGCATGGGCCTTGGGTGAGTTCTAAGGCCAGGCCATCGCACGCATGGGTCGTACCGTCGTGCCCAAGGGTCGTACAGTCGTTCACGAGGGGGTTTACGACCATACACTTTATGAGTTATGCTCATAAATGAAGATAAAGGTTTGGTCTCACACGAAGATGCTGTCCCAGTTATCGATAATTCAATAACTGATGTGAAACTTAGATTAGCAGAATTCCCTGTAAATGTTCTTGTATATTATGTATTATTTCAAAGCCTACATATTGCCTGTTGTGTGGTATAGTGTGGTACACTGGTGAAGTGTGGTGCACTGTGGTACACTTGGCTATGCGTGTGATCCTGCCTGACTTAGTCGTTCATAAACTAGTCCAAAGTACTGTGTTTTTTATTACCATCCTCTACGAGTACATTGCCAAACCTCCTGAAGTACATTACCAAGCTCCCTGAATGAGCACATTTACCAGCCTTCCTGAATAAATTACCACTAAGTACATTGTTAGCCTTGGTGAGTACGGGGATATTCCTTGACTTAGCTGGGGTACTGCGAGGGGCAAATACGCTATCGCCTGAGCCCTCCCTCTCGCTGGTAGCAGTCAGACAAGAGAGCGTAATCAGAGGATCATATCTTAAATTTGCAGAGATCGTGGGAGGTGTCGTTGCTCTACTACCTCACCAATCTTCCTGAGTACAGAAAAAAACATATCTGTGTTAACTCTCATATCATCTGGATACAAAAAGAAAGATTATTACTTGTGAGGGCTAATTCTGGCGTCATCTGCTGACAACGATGTCATGTGATATACAGGCTTGGAATAAGCCTTTAAACACACGCACGGCCCATCCGGGTTCGAATCCTGGGCGCAGATGTCGGGGATGGGTGATAAAATGGGTACCTGGCTTTTTCTGGTGTGTGTGTGTGTGTATGTGTGTGTGTGTATACAAGGTTTAAGAGACGGGGAACACGAGTGTAAAACCCTTTCAGCATAGCACACATGAGATGGGACCCCACGAGAGTAAATCCTTCTCCTTACAGTAGAAATAGTAAATTACACACATACACATACATACATACATACAGACACACACACACACACACACGCACAACACACACATGTATAGAAACATACATATACATACATACACAGAGACAAACGTAGAATTAGTGATCGTCCTCAGGAAGGATATAACTGGAGTGGGAGCTGTGGGTGGAGGACCAGGTGCCTCACACTGGTAGACACAAACTCATCATGACAGAATGTCGGATGGTCTTATGCGACGTGAGAAGCAACTTGAACTAAGAAAGACCGACTTCGACTGGAGATAGAGTCGAGATAAAACTCGACAGGCATTTACAATGTTCAGAAACTGTTAGCTATCATTCAGGGACAAGTTTTTTGACCTAGGCTGCATAAAATACACTTCAATTGATGTATCACACAGAACGATGCCTTCAGCAAGGCCTGAATCAGTGAGAAGTGTGATAATATTCCCCTGACCTTTCTCTGGCATGTCAACCAGTTTAAACGATGTCTTTATCGACCGAATTCTTTCTTCAAAACCTGACTCGCGTCTCGGGTCAACACCTGTGCAAAAGACGTCTGATACACACAGGTCGTCGTGTCAACACTGGAGTGCGTACCTTCAAGAATTTCTCGCCATACTTCACCCCAAATCAGTTATGTGGCTCTCGTTACGGTTTGAGACACTCGCACGGCTTCTAACCTTGAGCAGTTTAAGGCGTACATCATGCCATGACGAAGAGCAAGACCTTTTTCTTTTTTTAATCGAAGTCGTGTTTTCCTCGGTTAATCGCGTGTCATTTTTGCATGTGATCGTAACCCTCATGTGAGCCGCCTCCTGACCACACCCACAGCATAAATTGCCAACGTAAATCTGACAGGCAGGTAGCTCTGCATTAAGGCTGGCTAAAGCCTCACGAATATCGCATTGTATTTTTTCCTTTCTTTCTTTTTCCGACACCGTGACCAAGGCAGATGTGGCCACGGCCGCACCAGCGCCTTTACACCAAGCAAGAACATGAAGCCACGCATGTCCAATAAAGCCTCCAGTACTTTACAATAACTCTGTCCACGATACTCCACGTTAGCCAGGCACAGCATCATCCCTCGAGAGATGTGTATAACACCATCGTGACATCGTGACATCTGGCGTTGCAGACCCTTAGAGTTGAAGGTCTCATGTCTGACCAGCTCATGCCCAGGAGAGTAAGTCAGACGCCTGCCGTAATAGCAGAGACGGACCCACACAAGGATATCTTAAAGCGTGATGTATACTAAAACAATGAGCTTGCCGGCTGTTGTCTCAGCTAGGTGAGACCTCTTAGCCTTTCCGGGACACGTAATTAAAGAAGGATGAAAGAGGAGGTAACGACACACACAAGCAATCTACAAGGGTTAATGTCACAGGGGAATTTTGATGTGATGAAGTCAGCGCTAATCTTTCTGGATCTACTGTTGCCCTAAGGACAGTGACGCCTCATGTGCCCTCAGCACTACCTCCTCCGTCTATCGTTCTCTGCCTATGCAATGCCAGGTTCCTGCTGGTTTTCATAAGACTCGGTGGTCAGCTTCACGCAGAGGAGTTTTAGATACAGACATCACTTGATCGCTCCATGAGAGATGGTGTGGGTGGTGGGGCCAGCACCAGAGACCCCCCCCCCCTCCTCACAACAGCTGGGGTGGGTCTGTTTGTAAACTGTTCTCTGTCTGCTTTTCGTGCAGATATTATTCTGAAATGAAACATCATTATCTTTTTAATAATAATGATACTAATACTACTACTAATAATAACAATGATAATAATAACAGTAATAATATCAATATAACCATCACAATACTTTTCCAGAAACCTTAAACGACTTCATGCCTTTCCATGCGACCAACATTCCTTCGTAACACTGACACCTGTGCCTCCTGTTAGCCTCCTCCTCTTGTCTCATACAATGGTTAGTGTGTACGCAGAATGAGGTGGCCAGGAACGTCCCGTGATCAATATTCTACCCGCACGGACACGCCTCTGGCCACTACGGTGTAGGGAGTCATCAACACCCATGACGAAACACGTATCTGCAGGTCATGCCGGGTCTCATGCTTTTACCAGTCACCTGCCACGCCAGCAAACCCTTCCCTCTGTCGAGAACTAGGAGTCTTCATGAGGGAGTTCCGCCACAGGAACTCCCTGCCTATGAGGTGATCCTTACGGGAGTGATGGGTTAAGTTACAGCTGAGAGGTGTCAAGGGTTATATATATATATATATATATATATATATATATATATATATATATATA
>JAYMFT010064243.1:0-14796 GCA_038088735.1 Panulirus argus | reverse complement strand
ATTTTCTTTTCTCATTATTGTTATAACCATTGTATCACCACTGTCTTAGTAGTTATCATCTTTCAACACATTTTACACAGTTTTGTTTTTTATTATTATGTTTGTCAAGTTTGAATCATCTTATTGTTATTATGTTCGTCAGGTTTAAGTCAAACACTATATAGCATAGTACAATTGGTTTAATATTTGCAAAACATACAAAGATACAAAATACAGGTGCAAAAAATAGCAAACATTTTAGTTACAAAACAAACAAAGAAACATATATTGGCCACTAGTGCTGGGCTGTGGATCGTCGATGTTGTCTTCTGAGTCAGCTGGGACAGCGCACGGGATAGCCTGAGGAGTTGGTTTTTTCATAAATTTGGTGAGCTTTTTCTGAATTGTTAGTTTCTTCTCCTCGTAAATTTCATGATACGGACGAAACAAATCGTGTGCCATCCGTTCCAATCTTGCAAATCGTTTGATGTTTGGGTCCATTCCTTCAAAATGTGCAAGAAGTTTATTCAGTAGAGATAACCCTTCTGACAATCCCTTAGTGTTGAACATCCTTTTTGGCACCACCTCCTCTTCTTTCTCAGCTGTTTCTCTCCTGTCTTCTTCCGCCACTCTTTCTTCTTCCAGCTCGATGAGCTCTTCATTTGTAAGTTCTCCAGATTCTTCGTCTAGCAACTCCTCGACGTCTTCCACTTCACACTCCAAAGAAAGGACTTTTGCTAGTTTTACTGTTCTTTCTCAAATCATGTCAAGTTCATTTTCACTGTCAAATCCAGCAAAAGTTTGAACATAACGCTTAACACACTTTTTCCAGATGCCATTCATGCACTTTTCTGTCACAAGCTTCCAGGCAGTAGCGAGATTCTTGAAACACGGAAGGATATTGTACTGTTTCCAAAAGTCACACGTTAGTTCTGAGTCGCCATCTATAGCAGCTATGGCTTGGGCGAAAGTGGTTCGTAGATAGTAAGCCTTGAAAGTAGCAATCGAACCTTGGTCCCCAGCGCTTAGCCTCCTAGCCCCCTGGCAGCGCCAGGAGCTGGCCCAAAACTGTCATACGAAAGTGGTCGTAAAGGCAGTCAGTTGTAAGCCGCATAGGTCATAAGTCGACGACTACCTATACTTTCCCTGTCTTTTTCCCCCCTTTCTCAATTCTCTATATTTCAATTAGGGCCCGTCCTTGATGTGGACTTTTTGTCTGTGACTGGAGCCTTCAACATAAAAAGACAGTTTGTGTCTTTTATTCTCCTCATATGGGACTCTGGTGATACGTAAGGGATGATGCTGACTCCCAAATCCTCACACACAGAATCTTCATACTTATTTCCTGCCGGTTAATAATCATATTGAAGCATTCTTTCACTTTGTCCCATTCTCATTACTTTATATTTGTCTGGGTTGAAGTGTCAGACCAGTTTTGGAGTCTGTTTAGGTTTGCTTGTGTGCTGATGCAGTCCTCTCTTTTCACTTCCCTCATGACTTTTGTATCATCTGCAAACATGTTCAGGTTAGAGTTCATACCTTCAGGCAATTCATTCACATAGATCAAGGAGAGTAATGTCCCCAAACAGAACCCTGGGGACTTTCACCCTTTAGGAGAAGGCTTCTCTCACATGTATCCTTCTAGTATGATAATTTACCCATCAGAGAGCTCACTATGTCATAAAAGTCTAAGAGGTTTATTACACATGACCTCCTTTCCCTGAAACCATATTGACTCTCACTAGTGTAATTTTTCCTTTGTAGAAAGTCATCCATTTGTTTTCTGATTACCTTTTCCAGTACCTTACAGACCACAGTTGTCAAGGAGACTGGTCTATAACTCATTGCCTCTTCCTGGTCTTCCTTTTTATAGATGGGTATGATAATTGCCTTTTCGACTCCCATGGCATTTTGCCTTTCCCCAGTAGTATCTTGAACAGTATTTTAAGAGGTCTGTTTATGTATCTGCATGACACTGTCAGCACACGAGTTGAAATTTCAAGAACTTTTGCTGTAGACTCATACAATGCTCATTGTCCTAATGAAAGTTTACCTAATGTGAGTGTGTGTGTGTTTGTGTGTGTAATAATCTATTTGTAATTATGTATTTGTACTCTATAGGGAGGGAGTTTTTCTACTCATGGGGGCCCCATCTATTGAACACGTTCTCCCATCGTAAAACCTCTTGAATTTATTTATGCTGTTTGTAATAACCATGTCCTTAGTCAATCTTTTCCATTCATCCATCTCTCTAATTTTTGTACATTATTATATTTAGGTTTTGTACTTAATTTCATGTTATGGACTCTGGTTACTCTATTCCTATATCTCTGAAAGTATAATGTTTGCTGTCAATTTCATCATTCTCTTTTAAAAACTTGAAGGTTATGATCAGGTCACCCCTGACCTCTCTCTTTCAAGATAGATAAATTTAAAGCCTCCAGCCTTTTCCTGAAGCTTAGGTCTTTTCATTCAGGTACCATCTTTGTTGCCCTTCTCTGGACCTTTTCTATGAGTTCATTGTGCTTTTTTAGGTGCATATTCTAGGTTTGGCCTTATGTAGGATATGAATAGTTTGCTAAATATTTCTTTATCCACATTCTTGAAAACTCTTCTGATGATTGACAATACTAGTCTCCTAATATGGGACCCTGTGACAGGGTAGGGATGATATCTACTCCCAAGTCCCTCTCACACACAGCATCATTAACTTATTTTCTGCCAGGTGATTAATATATTGAGGCTGTCTTTTGCTGTGTCCCATCCTCATTACTTTATTTTTGCTTGGGTTGGATTTCAGCAACCATGTTTCGAACCAACTTTGTAGTCAGTTTAGCTCCCTTTGTAAGCTGAGGCAATCCTCTTTGCTTTTCACCTTCCTCATGACCTTTGCATCATCTGCAAACATATTCAGGTAGGAATCCATACCTCAGGCTAGTCATTAATGTATGTATGTGTGTAACCAACCTGTTGCATCTTGGGACTGCTATCAGCTTTTCCATACTCCTCTCTGTGGTATTAGAAACACTTTTTCTTAGCTCAATAGTCCCATGAATTCCATTTAATCCCATGAGTTGCCAAGGGCCATTTTGTGTGACTATCATTTTTTTACTCTTTAAATCCATAGATGCAGGCCACATTTCATTGTTCTTCAGAATGTTTTTTAGATATCCTAAGTGCAAGAATATCCAGTTGGTACATCAGCCTTAAATCTGCCTTATCTTACAAGTCAAAGTCAAAGATCTCTTATTCTTATCATAAGTCAGTCACTGTACTATGATACAAATTATTGCGGGTATAAAAGAGACTATTCTGTATTGTTTTTTGGACATTGTTACTCCCCTCATCTTCATGAAGAAGTACAATCACTGCCATAACTTTCCATTAGATTGTGTTTACAAGTAACATTTGAACACTATTACTTTTATATCCGGATATTTTTAATGATATATCAGAAAATATGTCAGATTTATTAACTTATGTGATTATTGTTTCATGTACATGTAGTTATAATTTTTTATGTTGGTTTCTGGATTCAGGAGATAATTTTACCAACTGTTGACTTTGTTGTTTGTAGTTGGTTTAATTTACCCACGTTGGAAATGTTATAAAGCAACAGTTACATAATAATTTGTAGAGAGCCTCTGTACTATCATCTTGACATAGAAGCGTTAAGGTGATCCCTGGAAGTATCATGACATAGAAGCGTTAAGGTGATCCCTGGAAGTATCATACACCCTTGTCAGGATTGCTGATCTTTTTTTTGTCTCATTAACAGTTACAGCAACTGGGCTAGCTTTTGCAGTTGCCTAATGTTCCTCTTTATGATTGCTGTCTTCATATTCTCTTTTTATTACCTTCCTTTTTTTGTAAAACATATGTTCTTCCTTACAGTTGTTATCTGTCCCTTTTTCAAAAGTAGGTTTCCACCTTTTGGTATTCCTCAAACTCTCATTCATTCTTTTTCTTCATTTTGTCATTCATCTTAAGGCCTGGTCTTCATGAGGACAATATTCCATGATGAGAGCCTTGACCATGAAATATATTGATTTTACTATAGTTTGAATTGTGCACTGGATATTGATTTTTGTTTGAAAAGAATTTCAATGTGCTTTCATAATGATACAAAATACTTTCTTACATGAACATTGAGACAAGGTGTAAAACAGTGTCAATTCTATTTATCCAAAGCATTTTGAATTGGATAGAAAAATTGTAGAGCATTTCACAAAGATGATAGCGAGTTGCAAATAGCATATTAGCATGACTGCATCTTGAAAATACGTACTTGAAGGATAGAACCCAATGTAAACAACCTTGGTTTTCTTGGCAGTAGAAGCATCTGAATGGGTTTTAGTTTGTAGGAAGACCCTCTTTCTGATGTAAAGCACCCTTACCACATGTGCATTTAAAGTTTGGCTAGGTATTTGTCTGTGCCTTTCATCTGCAAATTTTTATGCTTGTATTCTATCCAAAATTGATGGGAAAGGATATAAGATTGCCTGAAAGAATCATAAGAACCATTTTGCCATAGCATTGGATCATGATAAAACTTGGGTACCTCTTGGCATGCACTGAGTGTTTAGAGTAGAAGGTGAAAGATTTGCTGGTTAGATTATCTGCATTCAGGCTGAACCATGAAAAGAACTTTACTGTATGTTGACAGGTATTTAGTATGTGAAGTTATTGTATTTTGACTGTATTTTGTTATTTGCAGTGGACCGTGAGCCAGGGAAAAGGAAGGTGAAGCCATCCAAAGCTGCTCTTGTTGACTTGGCAGAACTGGACTTGGGGGAAAGTTCGGACGACAGTGACTTTAATGTAGACGAGGCCAAACTGAATGATGATGATGACATTTCTATCAATAGTGACCCAGATGCCCCAGATATTGATGACGATGATGAAGATGATGATGATGATGATGACATAGAAGATGAAGGAGAAAGTGAGGAAGAGATAGAACTGCCAGTTGCAACAGAAAAGAATCTCACTGTCACAGAACTGTTGGAACAAGCTAAAAAGAAACAAGCTTTAGAGGTACTGGAGGTACTTACACAAAAGTATCACAGGAGTATGACATTTTTTGTCCTTACCCTGATTGTGATTGGAGTGTCAGGCTGTCCATATGTTCCTGTAACAATTATTTTACACAGTTAGTGGCTGCTTAGCTGTAATTCTCATCCTTTTTTTCTGAAACATACTGCTCAATTTTTTGTCTGTCTATCTGTCTGTCAGTGGTAACTTTTGGCATCTTTACTCTAGATGGACAGTTTTCTTTTTTGAAGGCATTGCACTTAAACAAGGATGTGTATATTGCAATCTTATGGGACTGTCAAGATGACTGATGTTATATTATGAAGACTGTCCTCTTAACTGTTTGTGCGTTACATGTAAGTGTGGTAGTTGGATCAGGATGTGTTTGCAGTGATATTCATAATGGAGTAGTGGCTATAGGCTGCAAAATTGGCTTTGAGTTCTGTAAAGAGGCTGTAGTCAAGTTGTATTGGTCACTTCTTGCCTATAACTCATACTCTTGAACAGTTACCTGGTTGGTTGCACCTCAGACAGTAAACTGGTAGGGCTAGGAACAAATATTCTTGAATAACAAAACAAATACTAGAGCTTATGTCGTTATGGAAACAAATCTTTTAGGTGATATTTGCTTGATATGATTCAATTAGTTTTGGGATATGCAATATTTTTCTTGTAATTCTGTATATTGTTTATGATTGTTTCCTTTTTCCAGGTTAGTTTTGTTTATATGGAAAGGAAAGTGAAAAAGGTTACCCAACCAGGGAAAACTTTTCTGAAATTTGCTTATGCGAGAAATGGTAGGTTAAAGTGATATTAACACTCAAACCAGACCTCACATGGACCTTTGCTTATGATCCATGCTCTTGTGTCAACTACTTGAATTTCAGCTGACCTACTGTGGTGGCGTGAGGTGCTTAAGGCCTCCTTATACAGCAGTTACCAGATTAAGAGTTCTTAAGTTACCCATCAGCCATGGCATATAGAGGATGTTGCAATAGCATGTTATATTTAGTGTTTCGTTGTGATGAGAAGTCTAACGATCCAGCTATGTGGAGATGATAAAACTTTAACTATTTCGTAGCACATTTCAAAAGACAGGTTTTTTCACTTCCTCAAAAATTCATAAATACTTTTCCTTGTCTTTTCTTTTTCCATTGCATAATTCTCTCTATATTTCAATTAAGGCCTGGCCTTGATGTGGACTTTTGTCCCTGACATGAGCCTTCAACATAAAAAAAAAAAAGTGCTGATACATGTTGACACAATACTGTCACATTGATAGTAGTACTGTATGCTCACCTTCAGAAGTTATTATTTGTCTTAGGAAAAGTTAAGGCCTTATTCACTTGTTCATTGGTTGATTTCTTATTTAAATGTTTTCGTGTTATAATAGAAATTTTTTTCTTTGCTTGAAAAAGACCCTTTTTTTCATCAGCTTAAGGAAATTTATGTTGCTTTTTAAAGAGTTAAAAAAAATTTAGTGTGACATAAGTTTTAGGTTATGGACAGTGTTAGAATCAGCATCAGTTAAGAAAAAATTGGGTGCCATGAAAGAAAATTTAGTACAGTTTACATGAAATCAGATGAAATGTGCTGGAGAAAGATACATTTTGATAGGTGGATTAAAGATTGAGAGATTACAAAATTTCACATGTGTGGGTAGTACATTTTTGAAAGCAGTCTGACTTATTTAAAGTCACTCAGGCTAACTTCAAAACTTGACCTACATGCCCTATGCTGCAATGTTGGCTCACTTTTCTTTTCTGTTGGTATTACTTTTGTTTTTGCTCCTGAAAGCTGGCTGCTTGTGTACCCCCACCACTAGCTAGACCACACAATACTTGGCATGCTGCTGCATCACAAGATTACTGTGTGGCTGTTGGCAGCTCAAGGATGGGCCATTTTGAAAACTATCTTTTCTTATACTTTGAAACTTTAGAATGCCCTACTCTCCCATGTCTTTCCCAATAACTGTTACCTGGTACACCTCAAAAGGCAGGCTTTTCAGTCTCCAAAATTCATAAATACTTTCCCTTGTCTCTTCTTTTTCCCTCTCACTAACTTTTCTATATCTCAGTTAAGGCCTGGCCTTGATGTGGACTTTCGTCTGTGACTGGAGCCTTCAGTGTAAAAAGAAAGAAAAAAAAGATGTCACTATGTAAGTAGAAAGGAAGCTTAGATATCTGTTTTTTTGAAGGCAGGCAGATTGCTGAAGTGGTAAGGAGGGAAGTGGTAGGAAAAATGTGAACTATTAGATGTGGTGAAGTTTGCTGGAAGCAGTATGACCATTACATTAAGTGATAAGGAAATAAGGATGAATAAAAGTATGTAGATTTGCCAACAAGAAGGAAAATTGTTGAGATGCATTTTCTCTGCCTTAAGATGGCAGGCAATTATGAACCATATTCATGGCTTAGTAAAAGGCAGGGAATTAAGCTATATATATTTGAATTTATTGTAGCCAGCATGACATGAGCAAAAACATACCCCAGTTATGGCCATTTTGAGTGAAAGAAAAATTGAAGACTACAAGAACAAATCTTGAAATTTGAGTTGCACATGTTTGTAGACTTGACTGTAGAAGGTAGAAAGGTTATTTGAAGAGGGAAAGATAAATGAAGCAAGAAAATTCCTCTGCTTTGCTTTTCAAGGAAAGGAGGTATGGTGATGGTCAGTCCTCATGTAACTGTTCTCCACACACAAACTGAAGGAAGCAGCAGCCAGGCATGGGCCACAGGTTCATGCCCTAGTAGCTGGGACACACACACACACACACACACACAGCTCATGAGAGTAGTGACTGAAATGATACCTGTAGAACAGACAGATGGCATCTTCATTATGGTGGACAGAAAGAGATGGTTCAAGAGAGATGGTAACTGGAGAGGCAGTAAGGTGGAAGACTTTTGATTCCACTGTCTCTAAGAGAGAGAGAGGTGGAAGAAGATTACTTGTACTTCCTGTTTCGATAGATGAGAATCCTGTAGATATGGAATAATTGCTCAGAAGAAAAATTATTTTGGCACCTATGCAATGCTCTCAGCTGTTGGGAAGCAGATCTTGTGGTAATCACTGTTTGGGGTGTTAGAATATAGTAAGGAATTCAGTGGAATTTAATGGAGTGAAATTTAGATTACTCAGTCATTTAAAGATATCAGACATAATGATGGAAACAACAGATGAGGAAATTGATACAGGTGAGTGTTATAGACTTAAAGTATTTGTAAATAGAAAACCACTTTATGGAGAACACATTGATAGCATAATATTATGTGGTCAAGTAATGAGTGGAGTAATAATGAGAACATTTCATCAGATGAATATGAAAATCAAACTTGATTACTGCAGTATTTTATGGTTGGCATCAAGACGAGGAGGAATTAGCAAGCTAGAAAAAATTCAGAAACACTGCACAAGTAAAATCAAGGGAATAGTCCCTTTGAATTATCATGAAAGAATTTGAACTCTACAGCTTACTAAAAAAAAAGAGAGAGATATATGATGATTTGTATATGGCAACAAGATGAAGATTTCAAAGGCAGTATGCTGTAAAAGTATCTCAGCTTAAAGGAAACATATTAATTAAGTCTGCAGAAATACTTTGGAACACACCAAGATGATTTTAAGCAAAAATTTACAAGGGCCCATTAACACTAGCAAACCTAGTATTACTCCTGTTTCCACACCTAAAGTGACCAGGGCAGCCACTGGCATTGCTCACTCACCCATAAATGTTTGTAGTCAATTCTAATTTGTAACATTATTTGAGAGGATATAGAGAAGAGCAAATAGATGGTACCTGAATGAAGAGAATTGAGCTATGATGAGAGGCTGAGGGCTGCAAAATTGTCTGCCAAGGAGGAGAGGAGAGGGAGGACCTGACAACAGCCCCCAAGTTTCTAAGTCAATAATTGTGTTTGTGTACTTTTGCATGGTACAAGCCCATGCTGTTCTTTGCTAATTAAATTGTTCCTACTTAGGTGATTTGTATGTATTTCTCACTCTTTCATATCTTTTGATTATATGTTAGACTGACTGGTCAATATTGTTTTGGAATTAGCTGAGAACTACCTTTGTGTGCGGGTGTTATGGGTGCTATTTTGTGTATATTTACTATACTTCATTAGTCTATGCATGTTTAGCGATTCCTGTATACAGGTCTGGTTTACCTTCCTTATGTGGCTTTGGGTATGGCGTCATCAGAAGGGGATGGTCCAGAATGGAGTTCATATGACATTAAGAGTAGGTTCTTCCATTAGATTTCCTCATGTTTTTCTCACGTCCCTCCTTCTTCATTTAGGTATGCTCTCAAGGGCTCATAGGGCTCTAATCATAAGTGAGAAATGTAGATTTAGAAGGATAAAGAAAAAATCTACATGAGGCAGATCCCTATGAACTTTTATATATTTTCCCTACCTGTTTTTTCTCCTTTATTTTCAAAATACATTTTTTGTTCTTGAAGAAAAGGCATTGAGACAGACCAGTTTCACTGATCAGAAAGCAATCAGATAAATTTCTACATAGGAAAGATTGCTCAAATGAGAGACAGGACAGTTTTAGGGAATTAGTTCATGTGTAACAAACCTCGAAGATTGCCTTGAGAGAGTGAGCTCTATCTTAGACATAAAGGAAGGTTGGTTGAATTGTTTGTATCAGAAATGCCAGATAGCATTTGACTCTGTTTTGCATGAGAGATTGATTAAGAAACAGGATCACTATGCAGGAGTAAGGGGGAGACACCTTCGATGTTTAGAAAATTATCTAACTAGAAGGGAACAAATGATGCAAGTCAGATGATCCTTCTCAAAATGTTTTGAATTCACCAGCAGAGTATCACAGAGTTCTGTTCTGGGACTACTACTCTTATTTTTTATGCAAATGACTTTCCAGAAGGTATGGACTCCTACATGAATATGTTTGCAGACAATGGAAAGGTTATGAGGGAAGTGAAAAGTGTGGAGGATTGCACCAAATTACAAGGGGACCCTGACAGACTTCAAAGTTGGTCTTATACTTGGTTGAAGTTCAACATGAGTAAATGTAAAGTATTGAGAATGGGTCATAGCAAGAAGGCCTTGATATGATCATCATCCAGCAGGAAACAGGCTGCAGGAATCTGTTAGTGAGAAAGACTTGAGAATGAACATTGTCCCTAACCTGTTGCCTCAGTTCCACCTTAGGAGAATAGTTAAGGAGGCAAACTGTGTCTTAGTAAATAATGAAATTGCATATAAATTCATTGATAAGGAAATACTCAGCAAGCTGTTCACATCATACAGAAAGTCATAAGTAGAGCATTCTGCTCAAGTTTAGTCACCACACTTAAAGAAGCACAGAGAGCTAATAGAGAAGGTTCAAAGGAGAGAAAAAGATGGTAATAGAATTAATTAGAGGGAAAGGTTAAATGCCCTAATAGATTTGCCCACCATGAAAGAGAGAGGGGTTAGGTGTAACCTGACCACAGTCTTTAAGTTTTTTTAATAGAACACTGATGTAAACAGTTAGCAATTCCTTGAGAGATTTAGGTGTAGAACATCCAGAAGAGAGGACATGAAATAAAGCAAGAAATGCTAATAACGATGTGAGGATGTACTTTTATAGTATGGGTGGTGGATGAAATGAGTGAAATGACTGAAGATGTAGTTAAAGCAGACAACACAGACATTTAAGAAGTATGACACAGCATTAATGTTCAAGGGATGGGAGTCTTACCAGTGTAGAATATAGGGAGATAAGCACTCTCATGAACCTACGGTACAGACGCTAATAGTCAGTGAGTGAATGGGCATGAATAATTGCTAGGTCTTACCTCACCTCTGTTCCTTGAAATCCTAGGCCTGGTTAGGATCGCTGTATGGTCCTTGAGCCCTATAAACAAACATTTGCCTGTGTTATATGTTTTGTTATCATCTAAGGGGCTGAATTCTTATGGATCCACCTCATTTGCAGGATTTGAAATGTTTTAATGCTGAATGACCCATCACTTTCAAATGCTTTAAAACCTTTGCTAACAATAATAGAAGTGGTTTTTCACAGGTGGATTAGATGATGAGATTAGTGAAGGCCCTCATTGTTATATTATGCAGATACTGTTAAGAATTTGAACCCCCACACATTTTCCTCATCCATACATACATTTAAAGATACCCTTATTGCTCTCTTCTCAGGGGGTGGAACGTCCCAAGATTTTGGTATGTGCTGTATGTCTTGGTGACCACTCAGACGATGTCAATGAAATCGTGACATGTGATGGATGTAGTGTTTCTGTTCACGAAGGTTGCTATGGCATCAGTGACTCAGTATCCGTATCAAGCACAGTTTCATCAAGCTCAACAGAACCTTGGTTTTGTGATGCCTGCAAAGCAGGAGTTGTTGATCCACCATGTGAACTATGTCCAAATCTTGGTAAGTTTATTAAGTTATTTGCTGAAAGAAAATCAGTTAAATCATAACTCTGTTTATTGCATATAGTGTCTGGTATCAGTTTTTTTATTATTGTCATAGAATAGTATAATGTATTTTGAATTTTTATTTATTAGAGATATTGATAATATATAGCACTGATATCTCAGGCACCAGCCTCTTTAGTTTCTCATTCAAATCTGCCACCAGTGGCATGTCATCAGCAAACAGTAATTGACTCACATTCCAGGCTCCCTTACCTCCAAACAACTGCAGGCCTACCCCTTTCACCAAGACCCTTACATGTACCTCCCACACCACCCCATCCATAAACATGTTAAGCGACCATGATGACATCACACAACCCTGCTGGAGAGCCACCTTCACTTGGAGCAACTCACCCTCCTCTCTTCCTGCTTGCACACACACCTCACTCTCTTGATGAAAACTCCTCAGTGCTTTTAGTAGCTTTACTTCCATTCCAGATATTCTTAACACCTTCCACAAAGCATCTTTTTTTTATATGTTGAAGGCTCCAGTCATGGACAAAAGTCCACATCAAGGCTGGGCCTTAATTGAAATAAAGAGAGAATTATGAAAGGGAAAAGGAAAAGATAAGGGAAAGTATTTACTAATTTTTGAGGACGTGAAAGAGCTGTCTTTTGAAATGTGCCAGGTCATAGGTATAGGGAAAGACTTCACTTACTGCTTGTTCCAGTTGTCCCCTCTATTGTTATGAGGTTCCCACAGCTCATAGGAAGCCAGCTATATCCATTGGGCAGAACTATAGATCATAAAGTGTAGTGGTGTGTGTGTGTCTTAGTGGGGCGAGTGCAGGCCAACTTAGTATTAAGTGTTCATTGTGGTAGCTGTAATGTAAGCATGAAGGGTCTTAGGATATGTTGAAATGGTGTTGATTGTTTTAGGGATGGATAATGTTCAGAGTATAGATGGGAAAGTGTGACTCATGTTTGTCTGGGGAATGTGGCTTTTTATGTGTGTATGGCTAGTGGAATCTAGTTTTGTGTTCAGTGGGTAGTTGTTTAGTGCTTGTTGGGTTATTTCAATGTGTATGTGTTTTAATAGTGTTTTCTTGGTGATGGAGGATCTTTGAGCAGAGGATGTTGAAGTGTGAAGCATGGGTAGGGTAATAGTAAAGAAAAAGAAAATGTGTAAAATGCAAGATACCAAGGTGCAGAAAACAATTGATGGATAGAGGACATGGAAAAAGAGGATATCAATGAAAGAGGGAAGAATAGAAGAGTGTGATGAGAGAATAAAGATTGCAGATGTAGAAATAATTGAATATCATAGTAAATAACTGAAATGAATGAAGATAGAGATATATGTAATATGGAAAGTAGCCCAGTTACTATTCACATGCATGAACAAAGCAAGAATAAAAGAAGTCAGAGATTGGATCTTTTTGAATGGACAAAAATATGAAAATGATCCTAAGGGTATATGCAGGATGTTCATTGAACAGTACAAATTGGTATTCAGCTCCAAATGCAGGGAGAAATAGAATGGTGGTATGTTTAACCAGAAGGATGAAATTGCATTCATAGGTATAGAGATATTGTAAGATGACATGATCAGAGCTATTGATAAACAGAGAAAAATTGGCTGCAGAACCAGGTGGAATCACAGCCATATTCATCAAAACGACAGAGACCGAAAATGAAACCAATAATGTTATTGTTGTGACAAAGTCTGGATAAAAACAAAAGTTCAGACATTTACAAAATGGCATGTTTAACTCCAACACACAAACTGCAATATCATCCACCTTATCCATCTTGCCACATTTCATCTTAGACAAGACTTTCATCACCTCTTCTCTCTTCACCAAACACTCTCCACAGCCCTCTCACTTTGCATTCCCCCTGACCCAGACACCCTATTATTTGAATATAAGGTATGAAGGGGGGGGGGCATGAAGATTTCACTAAAATCAAGAGGGGGGCTTCATGTTAAATAGTTTGAAATCCACTGCTGTAGACCATACCCATGTCTGATTAGTTTATTTTCTTTTATGCAAAGTGCTTCTAAGTTCTTTGCTATGCATTATGTGTTTTTCTTGAGTGAATGTCTACATTTTTACATAGTAAATTTTTATAACCCTAAAATTGCCCTCATGCCAGAATCTTGATAATGTTTTCATGATGTCCCTTAATATCAAGCATAACTACTGATAATATGTCAGACAACTGAAGGAGTCTGCTAAGTTAGGTTGTCTATACTTTCATTGGTAACTTAGAAGTAAATCACCATCCTCAGTAATATCATGATAAGCATGGTAGCTTAGCTTTAATGGATATGGAAAGTAAGATTTGCACAGTTAACATGGAGTGTATAAGATGTTTGGGGGACCACTTTAATGCATGTAAGTCTAATGAAATGTTCTCTGAATAGGAGCTACTATCATGTAACTGAATGATAAATGCCATGGGACATTTTAAGTTTAGGGAGAGGGTGGGTAAATGGTGCTTACCTTACATATATAAACACGTTGGCTGTATATTCAGTTGTTGTGCTTTAAGCTTGCTTCTCAGGTTGGAGGAATGGGCTTATCTGAAGCTTCCACTTCCAATCCAATGTATTTTATTTATTTTGGCAACTATATTTTGACCTCTGCTACACTGAGTATCTTGAATCAGAAATTATTCCATCAACTGTACCAGTTGATAAAGCTTCAGTTACTTAATCTAGAGCCAGCTGTGCTGTCTTGTTTTGTCTTATCATATACTTTATTGTTATTGCACAAAGATGTTTTTAGACAAGAGACATGAAGCTGGAAAACTTGTTTTCAGTTTGTTCCAAATTAAGGTTAGAAAAAAATCAGATAACCAGAATTTTTTATAGACAAAAATTTCCTCTTTGAGAGCTTTATGAAATTGCATGGGCTAGCAGGAGTGATTATGTTTTTTTTTTATATGTATTGTTCATATCACAGTAACTACAAATTTTGTAGCTAAAATATTCGGGAACAAAAATCATGAATCTTTCTTTTGCCATATAGTCTCTGAATGAGGAGTGGTTTGAAATATATTTGTTTATCAGCAGAATTACTGGTTCTTGCAAAAATGGTTTTATGATAGAGGTTTCATTCATTTGCAGGCTACACAATTTTCAAGGAAACAGAGATGGGGAGATGGGTTCATTTGGTATGTGCCCTGTACATCCCAGGTGTAGCCTTTAGTGAGGTAAGTTATTTCCTTTATCTTTTTCTTTAACATTACTCATGACCCTGCTTAATGGCAAAGTCTTGTTTTAAGGATAGGTACTGTACTAGGAACCCCCCCAAACCAACACACACACACACACACACACACACACACACACACACACACACACACACACACACACACACACACACAC
>JAYMFT010064232.1:0-14796 GCA_038088735.1 Panulirus argus | reverse complement strand
CAGATCGAGTGAGAGAAGAGGGAGCAGAACTGAAGGATGTGGATGAATGCAGTGTTGAGTCATCAGCGTATGAGTGCGTTGGGTTACTTGTGGAAGAGAGAAACTCGTTGAAGAAAAGGAGAAAAAGTGTTGGTGACAGTACAGACCCTTCAGGGACACTGCAGTATGGTAACTGAAGTGTTAAATCATGTCACCTGACATATAAAACTGTGCCATACCATGCTGCAAGACATGATATCCCCACCACAAGCAACTAACAGGATTTGTTTTCCAAATAAAACCTGATGCATCAAACCCTTATCTTAAATGGTAATTTCTGGAGTTTTTTTTTCAGAGACTGTTACCAGACTCTGCAAGTGAAAAGTCACATTTGGTTAGTGTGCTATACCTCAAAAATAACATTAAGCAGGTTGGATCTTCTCTTTAAGTTTTTGAGTAAGCCCTTCCTTGCTTGGAAGCTGGAGGTAGCCTGAAAAGTGTCAGCATTGCCCAATAACTCTGTGAAATTTTTGTAGGTGTGCCGCATTTTATCCCATAACATGTTGCTACTTGGAGGCACTTTTGTTTGTGACTGATTTTTTACTTTTTTTAAGTGGATCATGGGGCATGTAGATCATTTTTGCACTCTGTGGTGCACCTATTGCAACACTAGTCCAAATTGCTGTCTTAGTTTTATTTATGGTTTATTTTGTTGATTTATTAACACCAGAATACCCAGGCTTAAAGATGATCTGGTAAGTCCACTTTTTCCTCTAAATACATCACTTTTCTTATCCTCTTGCATCATTAGCTTTAGGCTTTGAGGTCATGCTGTATTGTATTTGAGGAACAGATGTTAAAAGCTTGTATAAAGATTGCTTATAGAATTTCTCTGTTGGTAAGGGTCACAGTAAGAAAGAATGGCTCCGCAACATCCCACAAAGCTTGGCTAGAAGCAGCATGCAGCTGTATGACACACTCCTGAGTGTGAAAAAATTTACATACTGCAGATACTCAAAACTTGTTGGTGTGATTGGTAAAACGGTATACATTTTTTTTAAGCATGTGTAATCAAATTCATGGTTGCCATTACCACAGTATGCACGGGACCTATATGTATATATATATATATATATATATATATATATATATATAAACAACTGTAGGTGTTGTAGGGCTTCGCTTGCAGTAGGTTACACGGTGAGTGAAAAAATCACCTTTGGTGAAACAGTATCATTGGGACTACATTCTCGTCAAAGAACTAATCTCTCCAATGGAGTCTACACTGGGACTCTTTCTTAGAAATTGGTCCTTGGGTAGTTATAAATATTTATAAGTATACACATGTAGATGTAAGTAAGGTTATGGCTTTGGACTGTGACAGTGAACAGTGCAGTAATTTTACAATATGTAATACAGGCTACATTATTCCATTTATAACCCAGAATATATGTAATACATTTCATATCTTCTGGTTGTATTTTAGATATACTCTGTATAAAGATTCATCTGAAATAGCAAGAATATGTAAGAAAAAATTATTACCATACAGATGTATTTTGATTTAAAATAGGAATTGTTTAAACATTGACATTAAAGAATAAAGGTCTATGGTCATGTTTTCTCCTCATCTGTTAGTATATTCCTCTGTTCCCGCACTTAGTGTCTTGCTCAAGAGGGATATGGAGATTTTTTTTTGTATATCAAGGTAAAAGTGCTTGTATGCAAACACTAACTTGAATTAACAGAAATAGTTAATTTCCCAATATCTGGTTTGCATATGCTTTTTTAAACATGAAGTGTTGATGATGAATACATAAGTATATAAATGTATTATCTGAATATTGAATTGAATGTTTTTGATTGACTAAGCCCTCATGTGATAAAATACTTGATACTTTTCTTATAACTGAAGCAAGATCTGGTTTAAACATTACCATTTATGCACCACCGGTATATGTCCGGCAATTCAGTCAGATGCGGTGGTTGTCGACCCAAACATCCTGAATCCATAATAACACTGTTCCCCATTCCCTGCCTTTCAAACAATTCCTATTTGTGACATGCTTCTCACTAACCCTCCCCCTTCCCCAAATTTTGTAATTTTATATTCTTATCTCATTGACAAAGGCAACTGCATCTGACTGATTTCTGTGTTAGTTGTAAAATACATTGGCCTCCATCCTTAACTGTGTAAGTATAGATCTGTGGATATTGGATATGTAGCTATTTTAGGCATTTCTACTTGTCAGGTATCAATAGTCCCAAATGTGTGCTTAGTTGCCACCCTTGTAAACAGTGGTGCCAGTATAAGTTCATTTTTATGGTATTTATTTTGTAGATTGCCATATGAATGGCCCCTACCACCCCTGCACAAGGTTTTCTTTAGTGTTGACAAAATGGCAATAATAGTGGAGCCATTTACGTTAGACTTAATACAGAAGATTAAAGCTCAAGACTTACCCCATTTTTGTAGCTCATTAATTTTAAGATTTTTTTTTTGTTTTGTTTGGTTTTGATACTTAATTGTGTATTTTTTCACCTGTTAGTCCCTGTTATAATACACTTATGGTGCATTTATTTTCTTACTAAAATTTAGTGTTTAGAGAAAAAGTATTAATGCTAGTATGAAACTAATTCTTGCCAAGATAAAGTCCATGTAATTATTTCAGATATCATTGGTCATTTTGAGTGCATATTAGCAGTATTCTCTTTAATAATCCTTGTTTCGTAAAGGAGAAGCAGTATTTGGTGAAGACAGTTTCCTGATTTGTCCAGAATTATATCATATATGGGCAGTACATGTACTGGTATATATATATATATATATATATATATATATATATATATATATATATATATATATGAGGTTAGATGAATCTCAGTCCTATTGCAGCTGCTCAAGACTAGTAAGTCCATCCTTTATATTATTTATTTCAAAATGGTTCTAAGACAGCACTGGAACTGGTTTTATAGTAGTGCTCCAGCAAAGAGCTAAAACAGATATCGTATATCATAGCATGAACAATATATGAAGAATGTCTTGGTTACTATATTGTATTGATACTTAGAATACCCTGAACCCAGTTAAACAGAATTTGAATATCTGTGCATATATTCTATCACATATGTTAATAAATGAGTGAACATAGTAATAAGCATCCTGTTTGTATGATGAATGAAAATTTTATCCAGACTGGGAAATGACACATTGGTGCATTAAGAGGCCATGGAAGATTGACAAAAAGGGTTATGGATTTCTTTGTGTATATACATCTGTAGTGGCTGAAGTAGATAAATCTGTAGTACTGTTGGCTTGACCATTGTTTAATTCTGAGTTGCTTCAAAAATTAAAGGTCAAATATATAAATTTCCACGTGGCAGATAACGTCAACACCTTTTGGTTGGGAGACTATGATTGAAACAACTTGAGTATGTCTTTACAGTATCCTGTAAGTCAAAGACTGTACAATCCACTTGTTGTTAATGCTGCTTAGTTAGAATTTTAAATAAACCAATACCATTTCCACATAAAAAGTATACTCTAAAAATGTGAATTTGCAGCAGTATTGAGTTGGGCTGTGCTGTAGAAGCAGCAATGATACAGTCTTCCCACCACACAGGTCTTGAGATCTATCTTTCCCCCGTCCAAAGTTTAACCAGTTTACCTTCTTCGTAAGTTGCCTTAGGAGGCTTGTCTTGTGTCTGGCTATTGTACTTGCAACAGGCTTGCCTGTGTTTAACTCAACTCTCTACAGTGATGGCATATCATAAGGATTTTTTTTTATTACCTTCTTGTATGAGCCTATAACTTCCTCCTCTTATGTGGTCATGGAAAGTCTAGTTTATTCTAGAAAAGTAAATAACCTTGCTAAGACCCTATCACTGGTGATTTTTTATCTTTGTAGATTAAAACCTGTTAAACCTGAAAGCTGTTTAGTTTAGTTGTAATCAGTTGAGTAGCAGTCATTCAGTTGCAACTGACTGTATATAGAATGTATTTTGCAGTTATGTCAGGGTCAAGTAATTATTTGTACACACAGATGAGTTAAGGCATTGAATACTATGAAAACTCACATAGTATTTTACCTAGAGATCCAGAACACAAAGTATTATAATCATGTATATTGCAAATAGCCTCATTCAGGAGGTATTTCACAGCAAGTCATACCTATGATGCAGTGTTGCCAACTGTTGCAGATAAACCATTCTGGAGCTCCCTTTATCGAGAATTAAAAAGTGTTTGCCATTGTAGATGCTTGAATGTGTTTGAGAATAAAATGAAATGCTTTTTCATGAACCCCTCCAACTAGATGTAGGACATGGCATGAAAGGGAATTCTTGCACTATGGAAATGCTAAGTTGATGACTGTTCTTCATGCGAAGGCAGTGCCAGACTATGCTTTATGTGGATCAGTTGTTGACTCTGAATTTTAGGCTTCTTGCCTGACATCACTTTGCTTTGAATGTGACTAAGTATTAGATGTCATAAGTAACAACTCATGGTAAGCCCATTACTTAGATGAAAAGATAGGAGGTTACCATTACTATTTATGTATCGACTCACTGTTTTGTGTTTGGTTTTCCCTAAATCCACTTGGAGAAGTATATTTAACGAGATACCGTATGGTAACTTATTCATGGTTTGCACTGGTGAAAGCAGTGAATGCATTGCAGTGATCCTGTTTTTAATCATTTGAATACTTATATAAACTTACTTCACCGATTTAGCTCAAGTAGAAAATTTGAGAGTTAATACACGATAGATATGAGAACCTCCAGTATAACATCTGAAGACCTCGAGAGTAATGCTTTGAAACCAGTAAAATATGCCAAGGTGAAATTTTTCTAGGAGTGCATATTTGTACATTACACTCATGTCTTATTCACAGCCATTTACATTGTACACAAAGGAAATTAGAAATGAATCCAATGTTCATGTTAGCCTCAAAATACTTTTAGATGCAACAACAGCAAGGGATGTGATTATTAATGGAAAAAAAGAGCACCTAGATTTGTATTTAAGCTTAATAGCACTTTTCATCAAATCTAGCCTCAGTGTTTATGAGGGAAAAATGAATATAAAGTGATTTTATTGAACCAGCAGCACATACTGTCTTTCATTCGGATGAATTTGTCTTGAAATATCCTAGATCATGACAATTTACTCCCGAGGTGTTCACAGGATTATAGAAATCCAACACTCAATTACGACCTGGATAGCAGGAATGAGTTATAGTTACACATATGTATATAATGGCTATTTTGAATGGAGTAATCCCAAATGTGGCTTTCCCCGCCTCACAATAGTCGTCACATTTGATAGGACAATTATTATACTCACTCAATGTGCTATCATGCTTCATATGTACCCATTTGGTTGTTCTGTGTTTTTAATCATTGTAATTCTCATGATTCTTTTTTATTTCATAAAGAGCTGTGATGATGTATATGTTTATTTTTTGTACATACTCATTAAGTTCCATCAGTGGCGCTTAAGTACAGGATTGAAGGCTGCATGATACTTGTTTTATTTTATATCCTTATTAAGAAGGTAAAAAAAGAAGAGTGAAACTTAAGGGAAAGAGTGTTTGTGGATCATTATTCATAGGAGAAAAATTTTTGAGGGATGTTTAGGATTTAAGTGGATTTTAAGATAAAATACAGATTTTTTTTAAGGATATGACTGCTTTGAAATGATGGTAAGAATTATTGAATGAGTAAAGGGTAATTGAGATTCCAAGTGAAATTTTTTTTCAAGGTCTTAAAGTGTGGAGGGAAGGATGGGTAGATGTGTCTAGTAAAACAACCCATTGATTATACTTCAGAGAATATTGAAATTGGTAATAAGGTAATAATAAAACTGCAGAAAAAAATATGTGGGATGGTACTTGTTAAGAAAGTTAAGAGAAGTCCCCTCTCATTAATATGTCATAGAAGACTTAAAAAAGAAATGGTAAAGCTATTTAGTCCAATCACCAAGGCAATATATGTAAAGAGAGAATAATGGGTTTGAGGTAATACACTGTATCCATCTGGCATGAAAATGTCTGCATGAACTGAAATTCTTAAAGAATGCTCTCTATTTATTGGGCTTTATTAAGATTACAGAATGAAGGAGATATGTAATGAGAATAAATAGAGGGAATGTGAACTAAATTTCTAATGTTTGAAAATATTGGAAATAAGATAAGCTTTAAAATTTCATAGAAATGATTATAATAATCATTACAGTAAAAAAAAAAAAAAAAAAAAAAAAAAAAAAAACAAAAAAAAAAAAAAAAAAAAAAAAAAAAAAAAAAAAGCACTTGTGATGGATGGTCAGCACCTTACAGAATTTAGAATGATTTAATTATTTCTAAACGGAGTAAAAGTTTGCTGTTTCCTAAGATTTCTCATGATGGGAAAGGCTCATCAGTAGAGTGGGTATTTTCAAGACAAAAACTAGCAAGTTAAATGCAATGGCATACTAACAGCAGTGTGATGAGGCAAATTATCTCAAGGTACTGCTGAGTAGATTCATTCTCAGGAATATATATATATACTCACAATGGCATCACATCTAAAACACAAACTTTACAATGGAGCTCCCCAAGGAGCAATTATTTCTCCAACTCTCTTTAATCTCTTCCCACATGACCTCCCATTACCACCCTTAAACCACAGAAGCAACATTAAACATCCAGCATGATATTACACAATTAGAACAATGGCTCTCCCACAGTAATATGTGTGCATCACCACAAAAGTTTTCAATCATTCTTTTAACCCACCTGACATGAATCCAGCTCATACCCACCATGTCACCTTAAATCAACAGTCTCTTCCACTGAGCAAAACTACTCCAACTCATTACCTGAAGCTCTCCCAATGATTGGTCACTTTTCCTTGGTATATATGGACCACTTCCAAGGCTTGCCTTACTTATTCAACCCTTTATATATTGTTTCAACTCCTTACCAACTTGGTAAGTGGACATACTTGTTTCTGTGGGTAACAAACACTTTTGTTGTCCTACGATGGCATACATCAACTCATCTTTTCTTATCCTTTTGGTCATACCTCCTTCTGGATATTCCTAAAAGGTATACCATATAACACCATGCATTCCTCATTGACGCTTCAAACACTTTTTTTCTACCACCTATGTTCAGTCTTGACATGGTAGCAATGTTTATTTTGGCATTCTGTGGGCATCTATTATGATCAGTTCTTCCTTGAATCTGAAACAGTTAAATATCTCATTTTCCACTGTACTGCTTATAACATTCTCTTTGTGCCTTTCCATAATGTTATTTACCTTCTTGAGTTTAAGTAATAAACCTTCAGGGTAATACAATTTATTAATTGCTTTCTTCCAAGTAATCAGTGCTGCATAACTGCCCTAAAACAGAACCCAATAGTTACCAAAGATTTTCTTCTTTAGGTGTTGGCTATGAAAAAATGACTGTTATTCTTGTTTGTACATGAATAGTATAATAAGACCTTTATACCCTCTAAAAAAAAAAAAAAAAAAAAAAAAAAAAAAAAAAACACGTTTTTATGTTAATAGTACACTATAAATTTTATACTCATGTCAGACCTCCATACTGTCAAAATTTTAAAATGGCAATTCATAATTCTCCCTCTTTTCCACCACAAACTGTGTATTTGTTTAAATTTCAACATACTTAATTATACTTTCTTAGTTTCCTTGGAAACTTTCACATCACCTACATATGTACTTGTATGATTTGGTACCTCAGTCCATGATTCTGTTGTAACTCTCAATCTCCAAAGGCTCTATGTACAGGCTTGCCATAACAGGTTTAAGGAAGGAGCCAGGCCTTTCAGCTGTTTGTACTCCTCCTCAGTGAACATGAATTCCACTGATGTGATACACAAAGATACCTGTTCTACATTGTGTTTTTCATACTAATAGTTCCTCATCCTCAGTATTATCTGTCACCCTTCCAACAGTACATTGGTTCATATACCAGTGTGCTAGTGGAAGGGGCTTTGACATCAAGGCTTGACTCCTTTTTATTGTCAAATTAAAAAAAAAGTTTCAAACTCTACTATATTTATAAAAAGTTTCTGATATGTACCAAAGATGGATCCTAATGTGCTACCCTGTGGTCTGGCTAAACATTTGCGCAGCCTATGCAGTGCACTCCCTATGCCTGATGTTGTGGGCCTCGTTGGTATACTATATTTTAGTTTGTGAATTTTCAGGAGGCCTCCTCAAATTAACTTTTTAATTTCTTACTCATCTCTCACCTGGTTAGCACTTGTTGCACATTCCACTTGAACTTTCCTGTTTTGCTATTCAGATGTCCCATCTGCTTCTCTTCATATGTTGTTAATGCATTTAGTAAGTCCATCATTTTACAAACATAATCTGTTCTATTCACTGTAACTACTTAACCATACTTGTCTGTGTGATGTTCACTCAAATCACTTGGGGCTTTTCTATATTCTCTGGGAAGTGCATCTAACTAGTGTTAAACCTTTAAATGAAATGGCTAACACAAACAGATATGGAGGCATAATCATTAGGTTTAAAATCTGACAACAGAGAAAACAAAAAGAGCTGTGAGGAATATCAGATGGAATTATGAGTTCTCTCCTAATTGCATTTCTACACAATTCAGCACTTCTCATTGTTTCATCTTTTATTACATTATCATATCTACATTTAAAATTGTGACTGCTTTTGGGCAACATCTGGTAAAGAAATCCATCAATCCATTACTCTATTTGGGTAGCTGAATTTCCTCACATTTTCTTCCACAGTATACTTTGCAGTTATTACATATTGCCCTTTATCTATTTCTTTCACATATTTAAACAACATTATCATACCATATCTTACTCTTTGCACTCCTGTGGTTGGAAGGTTAATTTTTCAAATCTTTCTTTATTAATTAATTTCAAGTGAGGTGCTCAATGTGTGGCTGTTCTCTGTACCTATTCTATCTTATTCATATATTTTTTTGAAGATTAGTTTACAAAAAACTACAGAATATTCTTGAGTTGATCTAATGAAGCTTAAAAATAAGTTTTTGAAAATGTCTTCATCTATGTATCTAAAGACTACCTTCATAGTGGTCAGTAATCTGCATATATTCTTAACATTCTCATTCATATGGTCTGGTGATAATTCAGAATTCACAATCATTCTCTTTTTTCTCCACTCTATTCAGAATCTGGTCTTTCATCTTATATTTGGGTCTTTCACCATTTCTCCTAATTCTGTTGCATTTCACTAATCCGCATTACATTCAATAACCAATTCATGACTTCACACTAGTTTTTTATATCTTGAAATTCTATACTTGATTCACTGCTTTTGATTGGCTACATATTTTCTACATAACATGTAAACCTATTTAAAGAGCTACCTGAACCCAAACTGTCAATATAAAACAGTATTTACATATACTACAGAAAATTACTGGGGCCAACACTGATCCTCGCGTTACATCACTGGTGACATCCTTCCAACCTAAAAACTTGCCTCTAATCACTGTTCTCATATTCCTTTGACTCATGAAATCTTTCATCCAGCTTAACAGAGTTCCTTGAATGCCTCCTTTATTCTCTAGCTTCTGTATTAATCTACAGCATGTTACACAGTCAAATGATTTCTTAACATCCTGAAACATGCAGTCAAAAATCCCTTCCTTTCCTGGATTACCTCTGATATCTGATCATAAAATTTTTACAAACTTGTGATCCATGATTTGCCAGCTCTGAAACCAGGCTGTCTGTTAGATAAATTGTCATGGTTCTACCCAATGTTTCCTTATCATTCCATCTAATGATTTACAATCCACACTTATAAGTGACAAAGCTCTGTAGTTTAGTGTGCTATCTTTCTTCTTTTTTTTGTATAATGGCACTATGATTGTTTGTTTCCAAGCTTTCCTTATGTTAGCAGATGTTCAAAAATGACCCTTTATGATTCTTAATTCTGCATGTTCATGCAGCATCCAGCAGGATATTTTATTTGGTCCACATGCTTTTTTTTTATCCAATTAACACATAATTTTTTTCTATCTTTACAATTACATTCTTCAATGGACTCACAGCTGCTTGAATGACAGTAAATCCTGGAAAAGAGTTAATAATGGCCATAATTTGTCCACCATGGAAGAGAGGAGAGTAAGGGACATTTGATCACAACCTTTAAGTTTATAAACTAATTTGGTGATGACAACATGGCATAGTTCTTTTAAAGGTGGAGAAACAGCACAACCATGGGCTATAAAATCAATCTAGAAATTTGTCAGAATAGGTGTAAAAGAAGTACTTTTTCAGTATACAATCAGTGGGTTACTGGAATAAATTAAGAGAAATTGTGAATGCTAATAGCATAGAGAAGTTGAAACACTTTTCTGACAGAAAATGTTCAAGAGCTGCATCATATATGAGTGTAAAACTCCCTCGCTGTAGATAACAAATAAGGAATTATGCATGTACAAGGAAAATCTCAACCCTATCTTTCAAAAAATCTCTATGAACATACAAAATGGAAATATCTATGGACTTAGCAATCTTCAATTTGTAAACAAAGCCTATGGATTTACAAAGTTTCTCATTAAATATAAAACTAGATTCACAGAATTATAGTTGAAAAGATGTCTAAGTTACGACAAAATTTCTACACTTTACCATCCTGAATACCCTGAACATATATCCTTTTTACCAACCTACATTTCTCCAAAAGGCTTTTTGGTGTTTAAACACTCTACATCAATGACACTGCTTGCTTTACACTTTGCAAATTTTACTAATTTTCCTCAATCCCAAATAATATTCTCATTCACATTTCTAAAATGCAGTTCAATAAATATATGAAATTTGAATAATAATATTTCATCACAGAGGAGATCATTAAATACTTTACTGTCACCTTACTTGTCAAAGCCTTTATAACACAAATTATCATTCCTTGTTTCCATGTAAGGGTTGCTCTGTGAGTTAGGTGAATCTCTCATTCCCTGAGTGACTAACGTAATCTAAGGATCACTCTTTACTCCATTATCATAAGCATACTCATTAATGGACCCTGGCTGAGCTGCAACATACTGTAGTTGGTATAAGTGCAGAAACAGCATATATGTTTTATGTACACATACAAAATCAAAGCTAATCCTTTTAAGGAGTTTGGAGTAAATCGTTAGTCAGCTAAATCAGGCTCTGAGCTTGTCTAGAATTAGGTTAACTGATCATGGTGCTCCAAACTATAGTAGTTTAAAATGTTTGACTTCTATAGTATCTGGCACTACTGATAGTCATTTCTAAAGGGGTCACAAAATGAATATACAATTCTTCAAGAGCTGTTTTATTTATGATAGAAAAAGATTACACTTGATATCGCCATAAAATATGCTGTCGTTACACTGTAAACTATTGTGAATGATAAAACAAAAAACATACATACCATGGGAAATCATCAATTATTAACTTAATAACAGAGCTTGGGCACTATTCGGTACAGGAATTCATAGTGAACTAATCGTTGTTAAGACAATTATCTGTCAACTAACTAGCCTACATTCGATGTATCTCATCACTGTCAACTTTATTTCATAATTTGGTTCTCGCTCAAATTTTGAGAAAACCAAATTTCAGCCCTCTAAATGTTACTGAGAGAGGGTAAGCATGGTGTTAGCCCACCTTGCTATTTCTTATAATTATTACTAACAGTTAGCTGAATTTGATGAATGATTAAAACTGTCAAACAGTTGCAAAACCAGGCGAGATCAACCAGCTACAGACAATACCTCCACCTTTTAATGTAATATTCATTTAGCAATGACCTCTGATCTCCCAGCGTCTAAGTTCACACACTTGATTTTACAGAGAGAAAATCCATGGTGAAATCGGCAATGCTTTCCCAATTTTTAGTCAGCTTTATATCTCTGACCAATCAAAAAGGTTTTCTTAAAAGTAACAAATACTAATTTGTTTTTATCTAAGTAAACTCTCTGATAAGAAGTTAGTATTAATCATTTATTACTCCATGAATCAAAATAGTTTAGCAAGGACTTTAAACTACATTTTGTTGATAATTTTAGGAATATTTCATCCTCATTCTCCTTTTTGCCCATTTGCAGAACTGCATCCTTTCTTTGAGCCCTTGTGACTGTCTTTATGGTTGCATACAGCCATGTTGAGACAGCATGACAACTCAATTAGCAGTAAATATATTCTTAAAAGTCCATATGTGATCATGTGGCCAACAAGGTGTAAACCCATACCATGGAATTACTATTACCAAACATTCTTCACGGGTGAAGAAAATGATGAACATGGTTCCCTTGCCCACTGTCAAGACTTTTTAAGTTGATGCGATTTTGGAAAGGGGACTGAGCATGGAAGAAAAATTTTTTTTACATGATATAGTGAAGAAATTGTAAAGTGGTACAGATCACAAAATTTTTTTACATGATATAGTGAAGAAATTGTAAAGTGGTACAGATCACAAAACTGCAGTGGATGACCAAACATCAACGATTTAAGACCAACTTAACTTTTTAACTCACATCAGTGGGCAAAGTGAAAATACTTAACTAAATACTATGTGGAGGTTAATGTGGGCAACCCAGCACTCAGACAGCTAGGTTTAAAAAACTCTTTGCAAAAATTCTGTTAAGGATTACAGTCTCTGTCTTGAGGAAGTGATATATAAATGAATAAACCACTTATTAGGTTGGTTGGCAATGTTTCTAGTGACAGAGACACACCATAATCTCTATGTATGTTTTGCATGACTGTAGTATGGACTTATGCTAAACACAAATCCAGAGAAGGAGGGAAAACATGAAAATTGATAGCTGATAGGCTCCACTGCTGGTAAAATTATATCTCAATGATTTGGGTAGTATACAGTACCTTGGAAAAATAACGGCAAGGTGGAGGAATACAGTACACTAAAGGCGAGCTTGTTTTAGTGAGGTGGGTGCTTTGGTGAAGGACTGCATGGAGAACAGCAGAAACTGAGATGCATGGGAGAGATACTGCAAGGCACAATCTCTTGCACAGGAGAAGGATATAAAGGATACTGTCTTACTGATGCAAAATTATCAAACATTGTAATTCATTACCAAATACTGCCCAGCTCATAATAACATTCTGTTTATGTTGCACCAATCACTTAATCATCTAGGACCTGGATATTTACCTTAACCAAATATACATGGTGCTAGAAGTTTTATTCGTGTATAAATCATAACCCGAGCACTATTAAAAAAAGATATGCACATCACCCTATAAAATCAAGTATCCTGGAGATTTCTAATATTAGGGTAATAAAGTTACAAATTATCCAGGTTCAGAATAATTCAGCTGGTTTGACTGTTGAAAATCTGGGTTTCGATGCATTCTCCTTTCTTGATCTATAACTATTGAGTGTTTTGTAAAATGTGATATATACAAAGTTAGGAAGGACACTTTTGGCCAGTCTTTCGGTATCTCCAATATTTAACACATACAACGTACCAGTAATACACGTATGGAAGCATAATATGGGGAGTATTAACAAATGAAAAAACACAACAAAGCCATGTAACATGGGAAAATTCAAAATGAAATCATGAGAAATAAATGTGTGTTTGTTACTTTAACATTTTGTCCAAAAACCCAGCTATCCTCGATCTAAATCATTTATGTATGACACAACTGAGGAGAAATTATGGATAACAGACTGTGTTAATAACCAGTGGGCCAATATCTCATTCAAGAAACAGATAACCAGAATCCAAATTAATCAAAATATAAGTGGTTTGTGTACAGAATATGAACTTGGAACATGCTGGGAAAATCTGGTTAACTGACTCTGGTCAAGATCTTGAGTTATACCCTTTTCATCCTTGTAATACTTGTAGTTTATAATAACAACAGCTGAGGAAACTTGTACCTACTGCCTCTGAATATATATATATATATATATATATATATATATATATATATATACACATAAGTGTGTGTGTGTGTGTGTGTGTGTGTGTGTGTGTGTTGGAGTTCGGACTCTGTCTGCCTGTGGCTACACTGCAACTGAAAAGTTACCTTCAATGAAGCTATATCATCATCTACTAATGAAAGGGAGTATGATCTGAAGAATTTCTCATTCCAAAGAAGTCTATCATTTCCATGCGACTAAAAGTATCACAGACCTGAAGCTGCAAGGTTTCCTGAAAAAGGGGTCCTGGGGTAACATCAGGACCCTTTTAAGAAAGATGTACTAAGGCAAATGTGAATAAATAAATATGTATGCATATATACTTACTTCTTGTCCAAGGAGAACTCTCTATCCTTATGAGGCTTCTGCAGCACTCAGAAAGCTGGTTATGCCCACCGGTCAAGACCACAAGTGCAGGGTAACTGAATAGTAAGTGCTTGGTGTCTTCTTTAAAGGAGTTGCATCTTGAGAAACACTGAAACAATGTTTGCAGTGTTGCAGTGATTGTAAGCGGGATAGTGTAGCTCATATTCATCTGGGGAGTGTGGTTTCTGATGGGTGTGTGTCTGGTGGGTTGGAGTTTAAGACTGAGTTTGGGAGCTTGGTTGTATTGTGCTTGTCAGAGGTTGAGATCAGGTGTGAGGGAAGAGAAGAGAATGAACATGTTAAACTTTTTCTTTCCATTCATGCATTTGGACTGTTTCCTGTGGGGCAGAGTGGTGTTCGGAATGGATGAAGGTGACCAAGTATGAATATATATATATATATATATATATATATATATATTGTTTGTTTGGAAGGTTTATTGTGCAGTAGCACAAAGCGGGCACCAGCCCGCCGGTGGGGAGTAGGGTATGTCACAGTGGTCC
>JAYMFT010064221.1:0-14797 GCA_038088735.1 Panulirus argus | reverse complement strand
ATATATATATATATATATATATATATATATATATATATATATATATATATATATATATATATGTGTGTGTGTGTGGGAGAAAAAGACTTCTGCTCTAATCCCTTCACCTGTTTCTTAATTCATTCCCCTGCCCTGCCCAGGGGCGGCTGGTATATTGTATTCTGGTTCTCTCTATCTGTGCTCAGTCTTGAAGATGTAATTATACGAAAGCGCTTGACACTTCGTAATTTTCGTATGGAAGGTATTCTAGATGAGCCACCCCTAACAAGCACTCAAGACCATTCTAATCCTTCCATTTTCCAGGACAATCCACTTTTTCAAAATACACTGAACCTCTCGCCCTTTTCTTGCCATATGAAACACCTTGATTCACCAATATTTTTTGTCAGTCATAACGTGAAATGAACTGGTGGTTTTCTGCCCACGCTGGTGTTCCTCTCTGAGGGGATCTGGCGGAGAATCTTTAATAACATGAGCCGTGAGACGTCGAAAGCCAGTCACTGGGTTTGTTACAAGTTTGGTGGGAACTTTTGATGGCGTCTGGTGTAAAGGCGATCTATAAATTCTCGTGGAGCACTTGTCCTCCTTTCTTACATAAACTTATCCTCACTACCCCTTTCAGCCGTCCCATTACTGTAAATATTGATATTGTTGGATTCCTATTAACGATGATGATCTCTCAATATTTTCGTATTTTTTTTTTTTCCTTCTTCCTCTCGCGTATCATTGACCTTTTGACCTCGTGACCCCGCTCACCTGCATGCTGAAGTCACAGGCTAAATGCAAGATGGAAACAGGACTTACCGTAACAAGGAAGCGATGCCGCCTCATACGGAAATGGATGATGGTGTTGGATGACCTCTCGATGCTTCATCCAGATAGTGATGATGGATGACCTCCCGATGCCTCACACAGATTGTGACGGTTGTGTTGGATGACCTCTCGGTCGTTCATACAGATAGTGATGATGGTGCTGGATGACTTCTCATTGCTTCATACAGATAGTGATGATGATGTATTGGGGAAAAGTTCTGATAACAGCTGGTGAGAAAGGTTGTTATAGTGGCGGATTCAAGTCATTATGGGGAGTGAAATGGAATTTGTTCACACTGTGAAGAAGGTTGGAACAATGGTGGGTGAGGAATGTCCTTACATTGTTAGGCAAGTTCGGGTTTTACAGTGGTGGGTGTGTAAAGTTTATAATGGCGGATGAGGATGGCTCCTACGGAGTCCTTTAGGACTGTCAAGACCACCAGTTGGTGTCATCTGGCATGGTGAGAGTGCAAGGTGAGGTGTGCGGTGTCATCTGGCATGGTGACAGCGTGAGGAAGCAACAATACTGGACCTGTGACAGATGGGGCGTTCCAAGGTAGTCGTCCAAACCCTGTGTTGATTAGGGAAGGTTTCGCGGCTTGTAATGAGTGCGTCCCTAGGGACGCCTTCAGGAGTCGTGGCCACGCTGGGGCGGGCCAGGAACTACAGAATTAAGACTGATACACGTCACATATGAGTGCCTGGTCTCCCGTGGGTCCACTTCGACTCCTCCTCCGATCTCTGGGAACCAGAGTTGAGACACGGAAAGGTTGGTATGCGGTCGGCAGCTGCCTACCCTACCCACCCTCCATGACCCGACCTCGCTTTTCGTTACCGCCTGGGACGCAGCGAAGCCGGCGAGAGACAAGCCCTTGGTGTTGGGGGCGTGTTTGGGCGCGTGTGTGCAGACGGTAAGTCCCCCTAGCCACCCATTGCACGATTAACTGGCACACACTACCATTTCTTGGCGTTAAAATAGATTCCCTTGATGGTGAAGGCATGCGAGTGGCAGCAGAGACTTGGCTGCCGGGCCTGTGGGCTACGGACGTGTGTCGGTCTTGCTGTAGTAGAGAGAGGGAACACGGCAGACGGGTCGTTATGGTGTGTTATTTCTGTCCCCAGTGGACGATGGGTCATAAAGCTGGACACTCCCCGGGGAATACATTTTCAAACGAGTACATCCGAGTACTTCCCATACTCTTCTCGGTGAAGATATTTTGATAATAGTACATTAGAGTACTTGCCAGACAATCCCCAGTGAAGACGTATTGACAGTAGTACATTAGAGTACTTCCCAGAATAGCCAGACCATTTGTTTACTTACGTTGGCAACCGGCAGGTCTCCTGCCCGGCGTATTACCCGCTGGGTCTCAGCCCCAGTCAGTGTCTTTGTCTCCCAGCCATCACCACGGTGAAGTAGAGAGTGCCTTATATTTTTGCATGACCTCATCAGTGCCTCATACTCTTGCATGACCTCATCTTCCTCCCCGCTCTTGGACTTCCTCATAACATCTCTCGCATGATTTTTCTCCTCGTCCTTTTTTCATTATGTTATTCATTCTTGTTTCCAGTGTACGTTTTGTTGAATACCATTATGTGGTGGGGTCATCTGCGCCACGCCAGTGGTTCCCGCCCGCCTGTGAGGGGGCGAGGGCGCTGGGTGGTGGTGAGTGTGAGCATGATGTAGTCATGTGGTGGTGGTGGTGGTGGTTGAGGCATCGCCTTGGTGCCGGCTGCAGCCTCGGACGCCCCATAACACTTAAGTGGTCGGTCGCCTAGTGAAACCCTCGCCGCCTCCCTCCCGCACGATCTTCAACACTCGCATGAGCCCCCGCACGATCTCCAACACTCTCATAAGCTCCCGCATGAACTCCAACACTGTTAAACACACACATACACACACACACACACACACACACACACACACTGTGTTTGCCACATTGTATAGGTGAATTACTCATGCGGATTTGTTTGGCTGTCAGGGGGTAGTTTAGGGCGACGGATCAGCAGCTAAAGCATTCGAGGTACAGAGAGAGAGAGAAAGAGAGAGAGAGAGAGAGAGAGAGGGGGGGAGAACATCGGCACGGAAGTGGCACGCTACAAGTCCGGCACTCGGGCGGCCTCATGCAAGCCACACGGGGAATGTCGGCCCTGCGTTCACGGAAGTTGGGAGTAATTGTGGTGTAGTCATGAGCCGTATTCGTGGAAGGCCTTTCTACCGGGGAGATTAGTCCGTGCCTGCCGGAAAGATGACATCGGGGTTGGTGGCCGGGAGGGACGGCGAGAGCCTGGCTGACCTTGGGCGGTTGTGCCTGGACGGTGCTCTTCCTTACAGGTGCAGGTCGCATGGTAGGCCGTGCCTGGGGGTCTGGACCCGGGGAGCTCACTACGCCAATACACCAGTCGGTTGGTCTTGTCCTGGGCAGGCATCGGCTGTTGAGATCTCTCGCACGGGGGTGAGACTTGGCCACATGGTGCGCCCCGGCATCGCTCTCTGTTGGGCTGGTCTTAGACTATTCGAACGTTGCGGCTGTCGTCACATCAGCAGTGTGCGTCTCTGGGCACGGCCCCCAGCATCGCCAGTGTCACAACACATACCCACCTGACATCACCACCCGACGGCCGGTTCATATTCTCCCGCGATATGGAAATCCACGTCACTGGATCGGTCACTGATCCCCTTAGAATTAAAGCCTCAGACTACGGTCTGCTCCCGGAATGAAAGACATTTCCACAGTCCCGCTCCACGAGGAAATGAGCTGAGCAATTCTAGTTGCGGCAGCGTCTCATATCACTGAAGTCCTTCGAGGAAGTTGTGTAGAAGATGGAAATTTAAGTGAATTCAGAGAATCGTGCAAGTAACTCTCCCGGACAGTAGGGCGGTAAGGTCATACCTCTCAGCCGCCTCACCAACCACTTGATGGAACTGTAGAGGCACTTGAGAGGCTTCCTTCATTTTGCTTTCTTCATTCTGCTCTTTCACATCTCACAGCCTCTGTGGCTGGTCCCTTGCTGTTAATGGATCAACCTGTTTTCCCTCACCAGTAGCGGTGTCTCACAGGGTTCCCTCCCGTCTCCTACACTTATATTCCTCCTTTTTTATCAATCAATTCTTGTCTTCAACAGGTAGACAAATGTACCCCTGCGCTCACGATTCAGAGCTTATTAAAAGCGGCTCCATCTTCCCTTGTATGTATAGTCTCGCCACAACTACCCCTATAAAATCTGTGCAGAATTCCCCAGTGGGAAAGACGAAGTGATTTTTATGCTTCAGAAATTTAGTTTCTACCTATTTCTCCATTAGACAAGTCATTCCATCTTAACATTTTGAGTTATATTTGGAACCCCACATTACGCAGACAGACGAGTCTGGCTCGCAAGGAACTGATATCTTGCTCAGATGCTGCGGTTTCATTCCCAGTGAACAGTTACTCCGATTTACACAAATAATTGTTTCGTTCTTGTCTAGAGCATGGCTGTCACATCTGGCACAGTTCTAGCTCTACCTACTTAGAGTCTGTAGCAGTGTGCCTTATTATCTATTCCATCATGAGCCATAAAACTTGACCCACTGTCCAGATGTCGCAATCTTGGATTCCTTACCCACTTCTATAGATATTACCCCAGTTTTCTGCTCCCGAGAACTGGCTCCATGCGTGCTTCCGCCGTTGGCTAGATCACCGAATACTCGGTAAGTCACTGCGTCACTTGATTGCTGTGTGGCCTGTTGGCCACTCGAAACTGGTCCGTTGTGAAGCATTTCCTTACCCTCTCTCGTATTCCCGGACGGCTTCCATCTGTCCACCTTTTGAAAGGCCCGTTTTCCGCTTCCCAACAAAAACTTTCTCCATACACATGCTTTATTTGTCATTTTTGATCTTAAGCTCATTAATGATTATTCAACTAGTAACTAGCATGACCTTCCAGTTCTGTAAATACCTCGTCTGTGTATTTTCAGCCGCATGACTACCTGAATCCAGTAAACAGTTATTTATTTTCTCGTTTGTTTATTTATTTATTTATTTGCATTTGACTGTGATGGAAAATGTTTCTACTCGTGTTTATCTGACCTCGTCTGTTTGCTTCAGAGATCTGTTTGTTTCTCTGTAATAACTACTCCGAGGATTCTGCTGAATACCCCAATGTTGTTTTTCACATGAGATGATCCCATACCTTTCTCAGTAGCACAAATGGGACTGGCCCAGCCTGGGGCAACATGCTCTGCATGCTGTACCATTCATATGATCCTTCCCAGCTGCCATTAGAACGTTGTATACCTCTATAGCCATGATGATGATGATTATGGTATGTCGTGCAAATAGCTTCCAGAATCCTGGAACGGGAGAAGGACACATCGGTCTGCGCACGTCATGGCGGACGGAGTTATTCTGTAAAGTGAATGGCGTTTGGGGGATTTTCCCCGACAGTGGGAGGCGTGTACAGGAACCCCCCAAGGGAGTGAAGAGGATGTCAGACGTCGCCCCACGCACGATCCAGCTGCCTCGTCGTCGTCGTTGTCTGGTGACGCTGGCGGCTCCTGGCGGCAGCGGGAGAAACGCGGCCCAGGTATACCCCCAGCTGACCAGCGCCGTCCACATTCCTGCAGTGAATGGACCCCTGTGAGTCACACGATAACGGGCCTCCCGGCCGAACCCGGCAGCTGCCCGCCGCGCCCTGCTCCCGCGAGGAGAGCAGCCTCCGTGGTCGCACGGAATCAAGGACAGGCAGCACCCCATGAGACGCCATGGGGAGTGTGTGTGAAGCTTGGGGAGAGCAGGGTGGGGAGGGTGACGATGCTGGGCGGGTGTCGTGTGGTGAGCCTTGGCTTTCACCCTCAGTGGTCGTCGCTGCCGCCCACGTCACCCCACCCCGTCACCAGGGGTGGGTCTCCCCGTCACGCTCGTCCGTGACGTCTTCGTTACGTAAGCCAATCAGGCGAGTCAGTACGGTTGACGTCACCGGGAGTAGTAATCCTCTGGCCTCGCTCACTCGTGACGTCATCGTTAGTTAGCCAGTCTCAGGCGATTCGTTGTGGGTGACGTCAGCCGGAGCGGCCTAGTTGCCCAGCCCGGTCATGTAGCGCCTCGGGTCCCCGAACGGGACTCGTGTCGTGAACTTCGTTCTCTCGGTGGTTTATAGGAAGCGGTGTACCCGCTGCCCAGCTGACTGCTGTCGCGAGGGATGTCTCCCCCGGCCGGGGTGTCTCGGCCGAGACACGAGGCCGGGCAGGTGTTGTTGGGGGGGGGGATGCAGGAGGCAGACGTGACGAGCGAGGCGCCACCCCTCGGGAGCCTGCCCCCTCCTCCACCCCCCCAGCCTCAATCTGGCCATACCCAGTCCCCTGGGGCGGGCACTTGCTGACACACCTGTTACCGCAGCACACCTGACGCACCTGTTACAGTAACACACCTGACGCACCTGTTACCACAGCACAACTGACGCTCCTCTTACCCCAGCACACCTGATTGCCCTTCAAGCACCACCCCCGTGCCACATGAGGATACCGTTGCCCCTGCCATACTCCACCACCGCCACTCTCTCCACACCATCCTCACATTTCCACCACATGTTGCATGCCGCACCATGGACAGGTGCCCGGCCTTACCTCAACGCCCTCCCCCCCCTCCACAACCCACTCTGCCCTCATCACTTGCCCACCACTCGTCCCAATCCACCTACCCACCCCTCCACATGCCCACCACACATCCTCCCCCCCCCCACCACCTACCCAGATATGGCCCTCACCACCTGCCCACCACAGAGTGCAGGCGGGGCCGTGACTGGTGTCTTGACCCGTCCGTCTTGGCTCCCTCTTCAGCCACGATGGCTCTCACGTGTCTGGTTCCCGTGCAGTCGCTCTCGCTGCTCACCTGACTGAGTGATCTATTAATTATCTATCAGGATGCGACGTGAGCTCACGCCTTGCCTCTCGTCGGGTGGGTAGGGGGCTGATGTACCTCCGTGCCATCGCGCCCTATCCACTCTGCCGTTTGCCTCACCCGCACCGTCTTCCCATTTTCTTCTCTCTGTTGATGGATGGTCCGCGCGGTGCCCGGAACGGCCGCTAGAGGTCCTCGCGGGCGGGCATCAAGCACGGGCCAATTTGGCGATTTCCTTACCCTTGTCTCTCCAGCGCCGACGCCCGTGGAAATGCCGGTGGGGTTGGTGACTGGCGTCGACCCGGGCCAGCGCCACCTGCGCGGGGTTGGTATTCCCGTTCACCTGAGTGTACAGTTTACGTAGTACCAGCATACTGGGTGTACAGTCGATGTACACTTAGTATACAGGGAACACAGTCGATGTACACTCTTTATATGGTATACAGTTTACGTAGAGCCAGCATGTTGGGTATACAGTCGATTTACAGTCAGTATTCAGAGTACACTGTATACATGGTATACAGTCAACGCATAGCCGGCATGATGGGTATACAGTCGATGTACACTCAGTATACAGGGTACACCAGCCGATGTTCACTCAGTAAAGGAGATTGGTAATGGAGGTGGTGAGGTCTGTAACAGGCCTCCTCCCGTCTCATGTAACCACAAGAATACTGTTAGTCACACCAGCGCCATTGGGTTTGTTACAGGCATTGTATGAGGACACTCCCTTCCCCCCCATACGAGTCGTGCGTGTGATGGTCCGCGCTTTGAACACCATTATACCATTTTGGCGCATGATGGTCTGCGCTTTGAGTACCGCCATACGAGTTTTGCGTATGGCGGGCCGTTCTTTGCCCGCCGTTTAGCTTCAGGTCCCCCGGCGGGCGGGGTCCTCCCCAGTATGCCAGTGGCCCTAGTTTTTGCGCGGTCCACAGCGCCAGACGCCTGGGCGGATGGGAGCTGACTGTCTTGAATGCCTCGCGCTATTTTAGAAACCGCCGATGGATCGTACAGTCTCCCGTTACATAATGAGTCGTTCAGGTCGCTCGCTGTGGCGTATGCCCCTCTCTCTCTGTCGTTCGGAGAGGAATTGGAAAGGAGGAAACTTGCCGTTGTGTAGCACGACCGCCGTGTGTGTGCCTCAGCGACAACGACGGGTCGTGGAGAGCCAGGCAGACGACCACCTACTTCCCCCTCCGCCCGGTGCCGGCCAATCAGGCCGGCCGGTCCCTCTCTGTGTCAAGGACGGTCCCCTGTCGTCGTCCCCCCTCCCCCCCATCTCCCCTCCCCCTCTCCTCCTCCCCCTGCAGCCTACCACCGCCGCCGCCACCCGTATCCCACACCCCACCACAGTGGCGCTGCATCCCCCTGGACGGTGACTGCTCTCTGGGGGCACCGCCGCCTCAGAGATGGCGGTAGGGTATTAGGCAGCCGTTGCCGTGTTACTCATGGTAACGCTGCCGTGACTCGTGTGGCGCCATTATAACTCGCATGGCACCGCCATGACTCACGGGACACCAGCATGACTCACATGACACCATCATGACTCGCGGGACGCCAGCTTGACTCACATGGTACCATCATGACTCAAGGGATACCAGCATGACTCACGGGACACCATCATGACTCACATGGCACCAAGTATTAATCAGTGACACCAGCATGACAGCCAAGGCATCACACCAACTCCCACGAACCGGTACCCACCCTCCCCCCTTCCCCCGGGGGGTCACCGCTGTACCCCCCTGGAAGAGAGGAGGGGGGGTGGGGTGACAGTACCCAGGGGGTGAATGGGAGGGACAGGTAACACGAGACATGATGATCTGTCAAGAGATTGTTGTCTGCTGCAGGACAGTAACTGGTTCCTCGTTTCTTATTTCTTCAGAATGGGACGATGATAAAACATTGATTGATTTGTTCCGGTATCCCCGTGAGATGCCTCGTGCAGCTCCAAGCTTTTTCTGTAAAACAGAAGGGGTTCATGCCACCCACCACTCCCTCGGGAACACCAGCCGGCAGGAATGATAGCTATCTAAGAAGGATCAAAGGAAATAAGTTGAAATACGTGCGCGTTATGCTGTAGAAACGGCTTTGTTCTCCGATGATTGATATAATCAAAATTTTATGCTTAGATTTGATTTGAACCAGTTGATGGCCTCCATTATGACATCTAGGGACAGTATATTTCAGTGTTCTGTATTTTGACAATATCTGGTGGTAATTTATTCCAGTGTTCTCTGTGTTGACAACAACATGTGGCTGTACAGTGTATTCTGGTGATCTGTGTTGTAACTTCAGTTCTGAAGGAAACTTCTCCCGTGTTCTTATTACATTTTTTGCTCCTGTAACTCGGTACCGTTATACCTGGCCATTGTATTTCTGCCTGACGTGCAGAAAATTGAGTGAGGTTGTCGAAGCGATTATTTTAAAGACTCCCATTACATCCTCGGCGTGTGTCTGTTTTTTTTTCAGGAACTTGATTTGAAATTCGTAGTCTCTGTCTCCGTATTGTTTATTCCTGGGCGACGAAAGTTTGCCCTTTTTTGCATTTGTTTTGGTTCTTCACGTGGCATGCGACTTGGGCGGTGTGACAGGGTATTGTGTCCTCCGGTTTCTAGATTATGTTTCTTGCTGCCAAACTCTTTGTTCTGTTGGCTTTATATGTTTTGCATACTGTGGACCATTGCTCATTACCACCCCAGGGTGACTTTGCATCCATTACTGGCTTGTTAAGGCTTCGGTATACCTGCTTGATATTTTCGTCATTGAAATACATTCCTTGGCAGACGTCTTTACTGGTCCCATTCGCCATTTCTCGAACCGCTGCCTCGGTGTAAACCCTCTTAAATCCTTGAACGTTCCTTCTCTGTTTGGTCTCTGTGCGTTTCGTGATGGCGTGTCGTCCGCAGAAACTTTATAGCATCCTACTGACGAGTCCTGACATCTTGATCATTGATGTGGACGATAGAAAAAGTACGGGTGGCAGAATACAGCCTTGTGGTATCCCGCTAGTCACGGTGAGTCGGTCACATGAGTCTGTATAACACCAGTGTTGGGTGGTGTGTGACTCCGCCTGCTTGAGTTTGCCTGCACTGCGTGTGTGTCTCATCGTCAGTTCACGGAAGGGAGTAACAGTCTCATCCGAGAGGTTCCGCCCTCTCCCTGCTACTGAGCGTGCGCAACCTTGAAGCTCTAGGAAACCCCTGGATTATGGACCCCGGGGGTTATGCGATAATGATCAGTATTGCCAGTGTTGTGGTGACCCACCCGTCACGGGGCGACAGGTCGGGTCGTTCGACCTGTTGTGACACGAGTAGGTCGTTTTTGCACCGTTCCCGACCGCGAACCTCATTGTGGAGGTACCGCTGGAACACGACATCCACTGCAAATATCCTTGGCACGACTTTATTGGAGGGTGGAGGAGGGGGAGGGATCGTATTCCACCACAGCCTCGTTTGCCGATTGAATGTTTGTTGGGTTCCGTGTCCCCCGTCGGGTGATTACACGTAACGGGTCGTCCACGGATTGTTTGATTCTCTCTCTCTCTCTCTTTCTCTCTCTATCTCTATCTCTATCTATCTATCTCTCGTCAGCGGTCCCTGTGTCTGGTGGCCTGAGAGAGGGAGGTAGGGTAAGTGGCCCTCGACCCACTCCCGAGTGTGTCTCGTGTTTGCCCCCAGTGTTAACGCTTCCCGCCCCAGCTGGCCACCAGCGCGGGGAAAACAAAAGTGGGCGAGCGGGAATTGGTGGAGGATGGCGAATGGTGGCGAGGGGGGGGGGGTCGGTTTGGGAACGGTAGCGGAGGGCGGGTTGTTGGAGTAATGGCATCGGACGGGGGGGAGGGGGGTTTGAAGAGGGGGTAGTTATGATGGTGCGCATGCTCAGTTAGGAGAGGTTGTGTTGTTAACACCTTATGGAAGTCGTTGTGGTCAGGGTATGGGGGAAGGGTTATTAGCGGTGGTGCTTGTGTAGTGTCGATGTCTGCCGTTGATTTGAAGCGCGGGGCAGTGTCATTCCATCCTCTGCACATGGAAGTAGAATAACTATGAGAACCTCATCAAGAAACCTCAGTTGACAATCGATTAAGAGTCTCCCGCCGCTGAGCCACCATACCTGGTGTCAACACTCATTGCTTTCCACCTCACTCGCAGGATTTTGTAATCCTCTTGATTTAGACTTTTATGACCGTTTTGTTTTGTGTTTTTGAACGTTTTGACATAAATTACCCATGTAATATACTATTGTCAACCAAGGTACTCTACTATGTATAACATTATTATTATTATTATTGTTATTATTATTATTATTATTATTATTATTATTATTATTATTATTATTATTATAAAAGTGAATGTTTTTCATAGTGGAAAAAAGTTTCTTCTCATCCAGTATTTGTGAGCGAAGAAAAATGTGCAAAATGCAACACGCACGCACGCACGCGCACACACACACACACACACACACACACACACGCACACATCATATCATCTCGCACAACGAGACAACTGTTGTTGCCTTGCCCAAAAATAAGTACGGGTGGATCTTGCGGACCTTCAAGAAAAAAGAAAGGTAAAACCAGTGATGGCTCTCATCAAGCTTCTAAATCCCCCACGAACAGAATACTACTTTGTGTCGACATTACCGCTCTAGGCGTACAGATTTGCAGTTAGAAAGTGTGCAAATACATCTCACGGCTCGCTTTGATGCAGTGCAGGATCTGAACCACAGGGAAGGACTCAGATCACCGAATCCGTACTTTCTAGACCGCAGACGGGAGAAGCGTATGATTATTCACATTTTGGAACTGATGCACACCATGGTTCGCGTCCCACACTCAAAAGGCAGTTCTGTGTTAGCTCGTCAAAAATCGAAAGGTAGGTTAAGCACAAAGGGTATATTACCTGCAAAATCAGAACTGGCCTGGGAGGTACAGTGGATGAGTTTAAGAAGAGCGGCCTGGATGACAAGGATATGGTGTTTATGTCACTCGACTGACGACCCTACCTAGCAGATAGGATTCGAACCGAGCTGCAGGGATAGAGACGACCCCTGAAGTCATAGCAAGAAAGAAATTTATTTTGGAAGTATTAAGCAGCCGCGAACGAGGCGAGAGATTAAAAGAGCAAGTGGGGAAAGATTGGAACTGATAACAAGTACATGAGAGTAAATTGGAATCATCAGCGTTGAACGGAACAGTTACTGACCGGTCGACACAAGATGACTGTTTGATATGAAGACGACGATAAAACAACATTAAGAAACACCTCAGATGATAGATTGGAAAGGAGAGATAGTGGTTGCTCCCTCTGTTATTACAGCGAGAGGTTAATCTCTCAGTAATTACAGCAGTGGACAGATTGGAAGTAAGTTAGTGGAAGAAGAGAAGAAAGAATAAGAATGGAAGTTTAGCGACCAGAGCCTGTCGCCAGAACATATCAAAGGCTTTCGAAATATCAAGGGATATGTGACGATAGGAAACCCTGACGTTCTTTATATGTGAAACAATGTCACTGGCAGGTCTTGCCTTATGAGGATCACACTGTCATCAAAGACAGATTTAGGTTGTTCGAGAAAGTGAGAACAGAGGGAGGTTTCAGAGGCATTTGAAACGGATTGAAGTTATGGCGATAAGAGTGTAGTAGTTGGAGGGATTAAGTCGGTTTCCCGTGCACCAGCGGTGTGTGTGTGTGCAAGTGGAAAGCGAAGCCTTTGGTCATCAGGCAGAGCCGAAGTAGACGATTGCCAGATCGAACATGCATGGCATCCACATCCATCTAAGGCGCAGTAGGTCGAAATTTCCCGCGAGAATTACATATGGCTTAGGTTCTCCAAGCAAGTTGTGTAGTCTTTTTCAGTTAACTGCTGAGGTTTGGCAGCTGTGGGGTTGCACGACCCGAGAGGAGAGTAACTGAGTTTAAAGTTTCCATATCCCACCATGTGAAGAGGCCAGCTGCTCCCTGTTTTTATTGGTGAACCTTTTTAACATAACGCTGCTTATGTCATCCACTTGTTCCTCTCACACTCTGTCGCTCTTGCCGGTGTCGTAATCTGAAGTCCATTCGTCACGTAGCCCTTTCTTTACGAAGGCTACAAGTGTTACATTTCCTCCTGTGAGGAGACGACTTCTGTTGGATGTTTTGTTATGTTTTTGTGTCCCTCAAGTTCACATGAAAGACGATACACAGTTTGCTGTGCAGCAGGTGGACTGGTGTTAGTTATGAGAGGCTCTGCCCCCAACGGGTGTTCTATATTTTTGTCATTGTGATCAAGTCAAAGGCGTGATGAGGATGTTTGCATTCAACATCTGTTGTATGTCTCGACGTTAATTGATCACCAATTGTTTTCCTCTTTACCAGTATTGTGCTTTTGATGTTATTGACACTGTCCTTGCCTTTTGGTGGGCTAAACAATGCAGACTCTGGCGAGTATTCTCTATAGACATGCATCTCACACTGGGACATTTGGTTTACGTCATTGAGACGACATACGTCCTTTTACTACGCAGACTGCTTAGGTGTTGTTACATTTGTAATGATTGTTTTGTTACTTTCATTTTCACCATTTCGCTCCCTCCAAAATTTGTAGATACTTTCCCTTGTCTCTTCTTTTTCCCTTTCAAAATCCTCTGTATATTTCCATTGAGGCAGTACGGCAATGTGTATGCTGTGGCGGTTAGGCGTAACCGTCATTAGTCAGTCTGTCGAGTGGAGTCATTGTGAACATCGTGTATAGTTCTGTGGGAGTTTTTTGACCACATGCACATGCACTTTTGCGGTTTCATGATGGACAGCAAACTAGAGCAGAGAGCAAACATCATATTCTGCGTCAAACTCGGTAAATCTGCAACTGAGACCTTTGACATGAATCATGTGTATGGCAATGAAGGAATGAGTCGTGCGAAGTGTTTCCAGTGGCACGCACGATTCAAAGCGGCAGAACCTCACTGGATGACGACAAGAGGTCTGGGCGACCTTCCACGGGCTCAACCCCCGAAAATGTGGACACAATTCGGCGACTTGTGCATGAGGATCGTCGGAGATCCGTCAAAGACGTTGCTGCCATCACTGATGTGTCATACGGAACAGTGCAGGCAATCCTAACGTCTGATTTGAACGTGCGCCGCATTGCTTCAGAGTTCGTGTCCAGGCTTCTGACCCTCGATCAGAGGAGCACCGTGCCAAGGTCTGTCAAGTCCTCCATCAGCGTGCCCTGGATGACCCAACCTTCATGTCGAGGGTCATCACGGGGGACGAGACTTGGGTCTACGGGTAAGACCCGGAGACCAAGCGACAGTCTTCGCAGTGGAAGAGCCCAAAACCTCCACGACCGAAGAAGGCCCGCAGTGCGACCAAGAGCATGCTCGTCGTTTTCTTCGAGATTCGTGGGGTTGTTCACTGTGAATTCGTCCTCGATGGCCAGACCGTGAACGGACAGTTCTGCTGCCATGTTCTGAGGCGCCTGAGGGAGGACTTTCGGCAGAAACGGCCTGAAATGCGGCGCGAGAGCAATTGGATGCTTCATGGCGACAATGCACCCTCTCATCGAGCTCTCGTAACTCGTGAATTTCTCGGCCGCAAGTGACCCTACCACACCCGCCCTACTCGCCAGATCTGGCACCTTGCGACTTCTTCCTCTCCCCGAAGATGAAGAAGTTTCAGCTGAAGGGTCGCCGATCTGACACCCTGGAGGAGGTCCAGCACGAATCGCAGAAGGCGCTTGACACGCTTCGAGAATAAGACTTCCAGAAAGCCTTCCAGCAGCAGTGGCAACGGCGCTGGGAGCGCAGTATGGATGCCGAAGGGGACCATTTTGAAGGGGATGGTGCCCAACCTTGAATCAAGTGAGTACTTTCGTGTACATAGGCCTAGTCTCAGACCTTTTTGATAGGCCTCTGTATTGTATTCTGGCTCTCTCTAACTGTACTCAGTCCTGATGATGTAATTCTACGAAACCGTTTGACACTTCGTATTTTCCGTCTTTTTATGGTTTTACCTGCATCTTGTGAAGACTCGCTGCTTGTATACTTTTTTTTATATATATATATATATATATATATATATATATTTTTTTTTTTTTTTTCTTTTTTTTTTTTTTTGCTGATA
>JAYMFT010064210.1:0-14797 GCA_038088735.1 Panulirus argus | reverse complement strand
GAAGTATTTTAGATATTTGGGAGTGGACTTGGTAGCGAATGGAACCCATGGAAGAGGAAATGAGCCATAGGGTGTGGAAGGGGGCGAAGGTTCTGGGAACGATGAAGAATGTGTGGAAAGATAGAACATTATCTCGGAAAGCAGAAAATGGTATGTTTGAAGGGACAGTAGTCCCAACAATACCATATGGATGAGAGGCATGGGTTATAGATGAAGCTGCGCGGAGGAGGGTGGATTTGTTGAAAATAAAATGTTTGAACAATATGCAGTGTGAGGCGGTTTGGTCAAGTAAGTAATGAAAGGGTAAGAGAGATGTGTGGTAATAAAAAGAGGGTGATTGAGATATTTGAATAGAATTAACTACATTGGTTCAGATATATGTAGAGAATGAGTGAGGAAAGGTTGACAAAGAAGACATATGTGTCAGAGATGTAAGGAATAAGGAGAACGGGGAGACCAAATTGAAGATGGAAGGATGGAGTGAAAAAGATTTTGAACGACTGAAGCCTAAGCATGCAGGAGGGCGAAAGGCGTGCACGGGATACGGTGAATTGGGACGAAGTGGTTTACTGAGGTCGACGTGCTGTCAGTGGACTGAACCAGGGCATGTGAAGCGTCCGTGGTCAACCATGTAAAGGTCTATGGGGCCTGGTTGTGGATAGAGAGCTATGGTTTCGGTGCATTACATATGACAATTAGAGAACAGATGTGAGAGGATGCAGCCTTTCTTCATTTGTTACTAGCTCTGCCTCGCTAACGCGGGAAACGGCGATCAAGTATGAAAAAATATATACATATGAATTTCTAACTAATCATCAACTACTCATACAATAGAAGACTTCAGCCATCACAAAGGGCAGACAATACTAATAACACATGCATCTCAGTATGAAACCTGTGCGAGGCGAGACTTCCCAGGCGGCAATATATATGATAATAAGCAATTACTACAGGTGTCTCAGGTGGATGTGAGACTAGGGGGAAGCTACCTTTTCCCTCTACATTTCTCTGATATCTGTGTAGACGAGAGGGGCGGATTAACACTTCACCGAACTTCATAGCACAGGGGAAATGGCATCTTCTATATGAAGATCTTGAAAGGTAATAACAGAAATGGCTTAGACTTCCGACGACTGGGGATATCAAAAATCTTAAGTTAATGCGTGGTGATGAAGGGATGCCACAGCTCTTGAATGACGTTGGGGGAGATATCGTGACCAACGCATGGTAATGAAGGGATAATACTTAAATGATTCATGGACGACAGACCTTGACGATCAACGAGAACAGGTCACATACAATATCCAGAATGACAACAGCCTGTCACTCCTCTCAAAGCACCGCTGCTCAAGACTCAGCGTTGTTGTGCATCTTCAGGGACTGGAGGCAGGGTTCCTTCGAGCGCCTCTTAGTCAACGGGCTGGCTAATAATATGTGGCTCTCCGTCTTAGAGACGGAGTTAAGGGGGTGGACATTTTCCATTTTCTCTTTCCTGTTTGTAGATGGCGCTGGTGATGAGGAAAGTAGGCCATGAAATGTTTAGAACAAGAGATCAGACGAATTTCATAACAAAGAACCTTCTGTCTTTCAGCGAGAGCTCATAAGCCCACTTGTCTCTCCGTGACCTCTTTCTCATATTCATCTCCGCTGATGACGTTCCTCTCATTCCTCACTATCTCTTCATACTCTCATACAAGTTCTCTTTGACTTTCTAGCGTATTCACTTCCTGACAGTCCGCTTTCACTTACAATGGCTTGTAATCAGAACAACTTCAGTAGTGAATACAAATACGATTTCCTGAACTCCATTTGCAGATCCGGCCATCCAAAGCTTTATAGCAAATCGCAATAACTATACTCAGATCTCTGGTTCTAGCCAATCTTCAGTAACTACACACCACATGGTGATATGGCAGTTGTTATCCACAACAAGCCTCTTACGACAATCCTCCTACAAAAATGCTCCTACAGTGAACCTCCCACAACAAACTCCTACAACAAACCTCCCACAAAAATGCTCCTACGACAAACCTCCTGCAAAAATTCCCCTACAATAAGCCTCCCACAACAAAACTCATACAACAAACCTCCCACAAAAATGCTCCTACGACAAACCTCCTACAAAAATGCTCCTACAATAAGCCTCCCACAACAAACCTCCTACTCTCCACTATTCCCTATTCCGGACGTTCCTCACATCATATATATAAACAGATTAGTTTCTGCCTTAGGAAAAAAAAAAAAAAGTATCCGAGAAACACTAAACATGTAGTTAAAAGACTGCAGTAACTTTCCTCCTTATACCTTTCTCCCTCCAATGGTTCACATGGCTAAGATACTGCACTCAGTATTCTCACCCCACCTCTGTGCAGTCATGTTACTCATGAGAGACGGTGTTTTTTCCCCTCTCCCTCGCTTTCTTACGGAGTTCAGAAGAAAAAAAATAATACTCAAAAGATTGTTTTTACCTCCTCCGCTGATGGCAATTTCCTGTCTTACCTTAAATCTAATTTTTTCTTAATTCCAGCATCGTCTTTTGACAGTATCCTGGAGCTATTTCATGTTCACCCACATGAATTTCACTGTCCGTCCCTCACACGCAGTCTAGTACCCTGCCTGACTCTATTTCCCTGCCCCCTCTCACAGTGCTGCACTTTCCCTCCTCCTCCTCCTCCTCCTCCTCCTCTTGCAGTGTCACACCCTGTCTGAATCTACCTTCCCACCTCCCAACCCTTTTATAGTTCCACATCGTTCCTTCACTTTTTCTCCCCACTAACGTAGTGCCATACCCTCTAGTCAGTCTCTCCCCCGTTCTTACAATGTCACACACACACACACACACACACACTTTCCCTCACTATACTCACCTTGCCTTACTCTCCTCCCATTGCGGTGCCACACACTGCCTGCCTCACTCTAGAGCCCGGTCCTCTCCTCGAACCAGTTCCCCCGCCGACCACACCGTCCAAACCAATCAGCTCTCCCTCTCCTCCTTTTCCCTTTCGTCTAACCTCATGCCGCTCTGACGCGTCCAGATAATTCTTACTGGAGAAAAAGAAAACATTCCAATATTTTATGACCCTTACATCATTAGCGCCCAGCAAATTACATGCCATCCTCTCTGAATATGAGGTAATTATCATTAAACTTCATTATTACTCCTCATTTTTTACGTACTGTCTTATTTACCAAATCCTAATAATTCTCCCCCCGTGTGATGTTTTCCCCTGTATACACACCCACCGTGTACACAGTCCTATCAGATCTCGATTCAACTCTAGTGCCCCAATGAACTTCCGTAGGGGGAACACACGCATTCCATTCCTCTATGAGTTTTATTCTCATCTTTATTGCTCCTGTTCCCTTCCCCTTCTGGACATATATATTCTTCTCCCCTCTGACCCTTCTCGCCGGTGTACTACATTATCTCCCTTGCCGGTTATCGTCTACACACAAACACACACACGCATACACACACACACACCTCAGTGAGAGACAACAAGGTTTTAGGGAGAGGAGATCATGTTACAAACACTTTAGGTTTCTATGAGAGAGTGAGCTCCGTCTTGGCCAAAAGGGAAGGCTGGGTGGATTGTTTGTTTCAGAATGTCAGAAAGCATTTGACACTGTCCCGCACGGAAGGGCTCCATGATTGGAAAACTCCTTCCCTGTACAGTACAAATATGTAACTGCGTACACAAACTTACATATACACACACACACACACGTGGTCCCCCCTGCAGACCTAGGAGACAATGACTCCAAAAATCTAATCGTTAGTATGGACCACTGACGAATGATCCTTAGTATCGTATTTCTGGCGTCAACCCCACCAACACCCACACACGCTGGAGCCACCACCAGCTCCCCGGCAGCACTGGTGACCACCGTTGTTCCTCTGAAACTTTGCATTCCTCCACACATCTCTGATCGTATGTGTTCACCGAGTTGTCTGTTCTATTTGCCAACTCTAGTGATCTGTCTAAAAGGCAGTCTCAGTACAACTACTTAAATTTACGAGTGTTGAGTCATTTTCACGTTAGCATAACAACATGAAAGCAGTCGAGGGGTACCGCTCGCCCAGGTGCTACATATAGTGACTTCTGAGCAGTCGAAACTCTCTACACAGTCTTCAAACGGCATGTCACATGCTGCCTTGGTGTGCGTAGTACTCCATGCGGAGGAAATAGTCCACTCACTCTCAGTAACAAAACTGTACAACTGAGGAGGTAAAATATCACTCTCAATCATTAACGCTTTACTATTTGTTACTTGTAAAATTTTTCAGACACATGAGATGTGATGCCTGGACAACATCAGAACGAAGAAGAACACATTCTTATTCCGAATAGAATAAAAATATCAACGACGTGTTACGTACGAATACAAGATTATGACGGGGAGTGGGATGCATGGATTGCCACGGACTTACGTTCACTCTTCATGTACAATGAACCTGGTGTCGTAGCTGGAATCTGAGAGGAGATATTAATTCATTTGGTTATCTTTTCTTTTCATTCTTCCATTTTCCTCATATTTTCTATCTTTTTTTCTCTCTCAGAGAAAGCCATAGTAAGCTAGTTATATTCGGATTAGTGCCAAGACACTACTCTGCTAATCTATTAAGATGTATCTGAATTATCTAATAGTATTACTTATCTATAGCTCTGTTTTCTGGTTCTGCACCATCTACGAATTGGAAATATCAGATACGAGACCCAATTCTAGGTCATCAGTGTATATTATGAAAAGAATGGGACCCAAGGACCGACCCCTGTGGCACGCCACTCGTCACGTTCAGCCAGACTGAGGTTTCGCCATTTAAAACTACACTTTGCATTCCGTCAGTGAGCCAGTCACTAATCCATATACATAGTTTGTCCCTTATTCCATAAGACTTTGATTTTCATAGCAGTTTCTTCTGTAGGACTTTATCGAATGCCTTTTGAAAGTTTAGGTTACATATTATATCTGATGATACTTTTGAGTTCCAGTTGTCATGTTTAACATCGAACGATTTTAATGAATGTGTTAGATCTCATTTGTAATGGAAGGTTGTGATATTCATTTCGTGATCTTCTAGAAATGTCACTTTATGTCTCATTATTTTTTTTCCAACGTTTTACTTCGTTCTACCTAGAAATGGTGTAACACTAAATGGGAGTAATTAAAGGCACAAGTCGTATCTATTTCCTTATATACAAACGTAACACTTGCCAGTCTCCAGTCTTTAGATACCTTAACTTCTGTTAGACGCCTCTCTGGTAGGACATCATCCATCGAAAAAAGAATGGGGGAAGCCCACGCTGGCAGCGTTTTAGGCGAGACTATAAAGCACATATTAAACACTGACAGATGTACATTCGCTCTGAGGCCAGAACGAGAGGAAGCCGACGCGCTGAATCAGGAAGCCAGGTAACGCAGCCTTGGCCCGCAGTAGGTAGGTCGGATCAGGCGGGATTTCCTACCTCCCTGCACTCAAGTTAAGTGGTTGGGGGTCAGGTACCCCGACTCCATCCGGCAGAGGTGGTCTGGTCACTCACCAGGCCTCACTGTACACGTACATGCTATCAATTCATTTAAAATTTGTATGATGGGTACAGACAGTGGATTCCCAACGCTCTCATAAACTGGAACGCAAAATCAGCTTAATGCACACTGATTTTTACAGAAATGATGTTGAAACTGAATGAATCAAATCTAAAAGCTCTCATTAAAACTGAGCATTGTTGTACTTTTACGAAACGTGAATAACTACAGAGGACAAACGCTCTATCGCCGAATTAGCAATACCCGAGATAAAACTGCACACTAAAATACCATTGCACAGGACTTGAGGAAGTGCCTTGATTTATGCTGATAATTGCCAAGGTACAGTTCAAGTAAACAGAATAGATACAGATCCTTAAGACTCCCTGTAAACAGATATAGCTGACAAACTAGAATGAGTTAAGCTTTGATACTATACACAAACCTCCAAATTAAAAGAAAGAGAATTACATAATTCAATACGAGATAAGATCAATCTGTTCACAACAAGGAAGCTATAACTGCAGATGACTTAAGCGGAGACTGAAAACTATACAAGGCGATCAAGAGCGTTAAAAGATTAATTAACTTGATGGGAGACACTTTTCTAAACTACTAGATTCATACGCCAAATAGAGACAACAACATTCTTGACCCAGTTCTTACCGCCGACAGGGACTTGATCAACTCCAACGAGGTAGGTGAAGCCCTGACAATCAGTGGCCACAAATTTATTTGGCTAGAATCATATACATGATCTGACACTCGTATTACCTTACTCTTGATCCCAGATGAGAGGAAACGAAACATTTGAGAAAATGAGGTTAGAGTTAGCAACAGGGACTTTATAAAACTCCTTGATATTTACACATTTAAAGATCTGGAGAGATAAAAAAAAAAAAATCATTCTGAAATGAAAATATGCCGAGAAAGATGTAAAGAGCCTATGTAAACTCAACATCATCTAAGATGACTGAGAAAGAGAAGAACTAATTCACGGTTGGGAAAAGCACATCAGAAATCTAAGCTGATGAAAAATTATACAGATCACCGAGCGTTCCTCACACAACTTATGAAATATAAGAAAAAATAAATACATAAGACTAAGCCGTAAAGAAAACTTCCCTAAGCGTTAAAAGTAATCTCGAGAAAAAAATTCTTCACATACATGAAACAAAGAATATAAAAGAAAAAACTGGATCACTAAAAATGGAACAGGAGACTGTAAACGATGACAACAGACAAAATGGACCGTATAGTAAACAAAGCCTTTGATTGTATTTACAATTGAAGAACATTCATGTGTTCACCTGCACAGTAAAACTTATTGTTTATGGTAAAATGAAAATAGATCTGTTCTCTTTCACTATGATGATGTTTGTATGTGCAAAGTAAATACCTATTTATAAGTACTTTCTTGTACTGTAGGGGGAAGGACCCCTCATTCCTGAACCCCCTCTATTTATAACACAGCTTTTAAAACTTCTCTGTGCTGTCTGAATGTACTATTTCCTTATTCAGTTTATTCGTACAATTCTTCACATTTCTTTAACCACTTTCTTGCTTGATTTAGTGTTATGTTCTCTGGTTTTTCTATCCCTGTATTTTTCGATGGAATGTTCACTGTCCATGTCATCAGTCTGGTTCAAAAGCTTGAGGGTTGTGATCACGTCACTTCCCACTTTTCTCTCTTACATGGAGGGCTTACATGGAGGGCTAAATTATAGTCAGCAGCTTTTCTCTGTAACTTATCTTTGTTTCCTTTCTCTAGATTTTCTTTATTAGTTCTCTGAGGTTCATTAGATGTGAACACCACACTCTAGTGGATATTTAGTTTTGACCTTATGTGGGACACCAACAAGTAACTGAATAGTTTTTTTAACCCATGAACTTGAATATATTTCTAATGTCTAACAACAAACAGTTGGCTTCCCAATTGTCCTCCTTAGACGGGACTCTGGTGACAGATTAGGTACGATATCGACTCTCATGTCTCATTCACAGACAGATTCTGCAGCTCACTTCCCGCTAGACAATATTCATATCGAGGTCATCTTTAACAGGGATCCATCCTCACTACAGCACTGCACAGTTACCCAGGATGAATTTCATCAACAATGTATCATAGTAACTTTGGAGTTTATTTACGTCCTCTTCTAAGTTGATGCAATCCTTCTCGTTTCTCACTTCCCTTATGACCTTTGCAGCATCTAGAAACTAATTCAGGTAGGAGTTCATAACTTCTGGCAAGTCATTCATGTAGATAAAGAAGAGAAATGGACCCAGACCGGGACCCTGCGGCACGCCACTGGTGCCCTTAATCCACTTCGAAAAGGTTCCTCTAATATGCGTCATCTGTTCCCTTCCACTAAGGTAATCTTCTATCCATCGAAAGAGTTTCCTCCCTTATTCTTGCCTGGTGATCCAGCTTCTTAATCAGCCTCCTATGCAGTAGCATCCAGAGGACAAGGAACAAACTGTACAGTTATACCCTGAGACATTAGCAGTCTCTGAAAAAGTGTGGACCAACAGCTTACAATACAAACTACTACAAGTACACATACCATAGATCATAGAAAGACTACCATGTAACTTTCTAAACCAAGGCACCGCAGGACTCATCATCAGTTCTAAGACGTCACCCAGATTCCCTCTGCTATGCGTAGTCCCACAGGGCAGCGTCCTATCACCAACACCATTCATAGCTTACACAGCTGGCATTCCCCCCGCCAGCTGGTGCCATAAGCATAGACATCTGTGTCGGTAACGCCACTCAAATAGTAGAGTCGACTACTCACTCCTAAAACACACTCGGTTAGTACAGTCAGAGGCAACTGGACTAAAAACAAAAATCTCAAAGATCTCAAAGATATAAGACAGACACAAACAAAAATACGATAGTGGCGCTAGGAAGACTAAAACCCAACGATGGAATCAAAGAACGTAACAAGACAGCGCACATGAGCTGCATAATCCTAACTCAGAAACAAACATCAAGAGGTTTCATATCAGATCATGTCAACATGAGACCCCACAAAGAGATAAGCGGTCTTGACCAGTCTGTACAGAATCTGGCAAATTTGAGGGAACCAAACAATACACCAAAATCACACCTGGTCATAGCCACGATAATTCGTGTCTTAACCTACTCACCTATACTAACGCTCCTCGTCTCCAAAGCACGTATGCTGATTTTACAGACGGTACAAAATATAGCTCGTCACAAATGCTGAAGTTACAGGGGGACAAAATTAAGCTCATAAAAAATGAATGCACCTGCAATGAAAACACCGTAGGACAGCATGATCGACTGAAGATTCAACCAGTCGGTGCATACCTAAGAGATGCAGCCTAGTAGGTATGGCAGAGACTTGAAGACAACGATAATACAAACTAAAGACAAATCAGAGTACTCGACCCCAGTACAAACATGGATCACCCTTGGTTCCCTCGATGCCTCAGAGCACTCAGGGAGGCTCCGGTCATCCATCGATGTACAAAAAGAACAATGTTTAACTTAGCTTGGAGAATCTCCTTCGAAAACAGAGAGACACAATAAAAGTACATACACATCCCCAGTCTGCCGGGGGTATGTAAATAAGGAACCAAAAACAAGCATCCAGATAATCCCCCACAAGCATAAAAAAACTCACACCATACACCTGTACACACTTCAGTCTTCTCTTCCTTTTCAAAGTATCCCTTTCCCTGTCCCACCTCTTCCACTCCCCTAACTTTCTTATTCAAATAAAAAAAGATGCGCAGAAATGTTGCCAGATAGGACGACATGTTACAAAATTGTGCGAATAAGGAGCAGGCGTGCTGGGCAGTATGTGTTTGGGCTTCCTGAAGGTGTCGCTCAATAACCCGGTCACTATCACCAACGGCCTCATTAGGGCCCAGTGGTCTGCTCCCGTTTTAGTCAATCTGCATCCAATTCCCATCTGCATAAGTGGTAGTGGTAGCGTGTATGGTCGTAGAACTACAATGAACACATTGAGGATATGTTCACGATAGTTCGACTGGTGGTTATGCCCAGACACTGACAGCCTCAGAGACCCGGGATAGGTCGATGGGACAAGAGGCCCAGATAACGAACCAACCAACAAATAATATCCAGGTGCGGCTGATGTCCAGCCATCTACCTCAGCTGCAAGCATTTTCAGGGATGGTTATTCGTTGTTCCACGAATGTCTGAGAGTACCGGGAACATAGTGGGAAAGCAAGTGACAAATATGGGGATGATTCTCCTTTTCGTAATCATGCCTAAAAAATGAACTTACGTGGGAGATCTACTTCAGAGAGTTGCAACTATTTCATCCGCTTTAAAACGCTTGAGTTAATTCTTCGTTTTATGGCTTCCATCATTAAATGTAAACACCGTGTGATACATAAAAGCGACCAAATACCCAACCAAAGACTCGGTCATAAATTTGACGTGTAAGCTGAGCATTGGACGCGTAAGCCCACGCAACACAACTGACGGAGATAAATTGTTTTATCAGGACAATCCTCTTGATCCCGTCACCCAACTCACCGGCAGAGGCTCTTCCATCCCAGCTGTGGACAAATCAACCAGCCAGGCCATCTGCTTCAACGACGCGCTTGCGTACACTCGCGTGTCTACCCGTAGCGCAATGGTTAGCGGTGCGACTCAACAATCTAACGCTCCCGGACAGAGGAGTCAACTCACAGGCAACCCAGTTGTTCATCCTCCCCTTTGGACTTGTCGATGAATGTGTACCTGGAGTTAATTGGGATATACAGAAGGTAACTAAGACGAGCGTAAGCTGGAAGTGGAGGTGGAAAATCTCCTCTTGAATTATCAGTTCCGAAAGGTTGGAACAGGCGAGACCGATGGAGGATTCTTTTCCTCGAGGGTTTAGTCGTGTGCTGCCTGTGCCCACCTCGCTGAGAGGTAAGCAGGCAGATAAAAAGGAACAAACATTTTATACAGCGGCAGACGACGGATTTACATAAACAGTCTTTGGACAGAGGTCCTGAGACGCGCCTGACTGCAGCTCATATCGAGCCCTCTGTCTCGATAGGTTAGGACGCAGGACACTGTATAGCCTCGACGAGGCGCCTGCCTCAGCCAGGCGTGTGATGGGACTTGAGGCGTCTCGAATATTTGGTTCCGGCTGTGTCTGGGTAACTGAGCTTTCTCGTGTGCCAGTTTGAGACTGGATAAATGTTAACCGTGTGTGTGTGTGTGTGTGTGTACTGTGTATGTATGTATGTATGTATGTATGTATGTATGTGTGTGTGTGTGTACTGTGTATGTATGTATTTGTATGTATGTATGTATGTATGTGTGTGTGTGTGTGTGTATGTATGTATTTGTATGTATGTATGTATGTATGTATGTATGTATGTGTGTGTATGTTTGTGTGTGTGTATGCATGTACTGTGTATGTATGTATTTGTATGTATGTATGTATATATGTATGTATGTATGTGTGTGTGTGTGTGTGTGTGTGTCAGATTATATATAGCAAAAAAAGACTTAGCCAAATTTCCCCCGAGTAGATCAACAGTAATTTCCTACTAACCGCGTGTGTATTTGCCATATCATCCTATCGTACATGAACACTGTAATCCGAATCCTGACTTGCTCGACAGTTGCTTCATACACATCTCTCCCAGCGTTTTGTTACGTATCAAAAATGACTTATAATACAATAAAGTGAAGCTGCAACAGCTCAAGTTTACCTCTCTGACTTTAGCTAACCTTGAAATAATGGATGAATTCACTCTATGAAACCACACAAAACCGTCAACATAAAAGACACCCAAACACCCAAACACACACACATAAAAATAAAATACTGCAGCCGTGGCAGCACTAGAGCCCCACAAGAGCGGGACGGATCGGCACTATACAAAAATCTAAGGTTTACGAGTTTCATGGCATTTCTCTCTACTATTACTGACTTTTCATAAAGTGTGTGGCGAATGGGCAAACATTTACTACCTGATTTATAAAGCAACAGAAAAAATAAACCTCGCTTTGCTTACAGGTCGTGCATGTTTAACTTCATTACTCATTAAAAGATAAAAAAGAAGAAAGTCCTTCCGAATGTATTGCATGATTTTACATTTTCAACTTTTAACACTGTCTCGCTGTATTGTAAGCGACTCAGATAAACGTACCGATATACCTTCTTATACCTGGTACTACGGGACTTGGCCATTTGCTGAAGTGGTGGATCAATCAACTGTATTCGGAACCTCTTCATTTAAGAGCTTACGGACGGACGCCACAGACGTCGTTTCTTGTACCGAGTTTGAGTCATAAAAAACGAAAAATATAAATATCCAGTTGTGAGGCAGTGTGGGCCAGCGCCGCGCGCCGCATCCACACACACCAACATGACAAGTGACAGTCGGGCGTGTGGCCGGCCGCACGCCACCCAGGCTGGGCAAACCATCTGTCACTGGTGACCCCTGGCCGCCTGTCAGTCTTCCGGCTGCTCTGGTTCTGGCACACACACACACACTTGTTCGTACATTCACCAGTTTCAAGGATCAAATGGGGAATGAACAACACCAACTAAGACAGACAGACAGACGGAAACTCGCTGGCGCTGCCTATTTGGCTAAATCTTGTCGTTAAGTAGTCGTATATACTGGGATTCTCTCTGACAAAATAGAGATATTTGATATCAAGTCCGGCGGGTGGAGTTATTGTTACGTTTGATGTTAACACAAGGAAACATATTGCTTTCGCACAAGCTTCTTTAAAGGTATTCATTCATTATATTCTCATTTCATCTATTAATCTAAATTTGACCCATGACAACGAAACGTTTTGTTTTCAACTAATATTTGTATATTTTCCTTACAATTTTCTTTGCCGCATTTTTTTTGACAGCATAAATCATTGTAGTAAAGCACCGTCCTCAACATACGCAAACGTTTTATGTCGAAAAAGATAAAATAACACATTTGGTAGTAAGAAGATTGGATGGGAAACTTTACCATAAAGTCTGATTTGGCTAAAAGCGAATGACAAGACACTGTTGTCAATAATACCTGCTCAACATGCATGTCCTTCTCTTCTCTGAGTTTCGAGAACGAAACCTTAATCTAACCTTAGTTTTAGATCCGTGTGAACATCAGTTCACCAACAAGATTCTAACAAGAGATCACCAAGTGTCCATCTACAAGAAACAACCCTATATTTTTCCCTTTTTCATTCACTTAGATCCATAAAGACGCATACTCCTCCTCCTCCTCACTCCAACCTGCATAGATGGGGTCCTTAATCTTTCTCCATTCGCTCAGTACAGACTTCCACGCGCCCTCAATACGTCTTTTTTGTTTTTCCTGCGCGACCGCCCCCAAGCATCATCAAGTATTCAGAGGATATGGCGCCTTAGCACACGGAGCCCTAGGGTGCGAAGATTCTCTGACCCTCGTTTTCTGATCCTGCTGATCGTATGAGAGAAAGGATGCTAACAGCAATGACAATGGCTCTGTTCTTGTCTCTTTCTTAAGAGGCGATGATTTTTCTTTTTTTTACCTCAGTTCATTTCAGAATTAATTTCTTTTCTCGGTGATCCAGGTGTCTAACAATCGTTTTCACTGGAACTGCCTTCGTTCTAGCTGTCATTTGTACCACCAACCAGTCTAAAATAATAGATTTAAGGAAGTGCTCATTGGAACGTAGATACCCCTGTTGCACGAATCAGATTCCTCAAAATCTGCTATGTTCAGTCACTTCTCCTGCTGTTCTCCCAGTTCTGCTAACTGTCTCATCCACCGAAACCCTAGAACTTGAGTGTTCTCTCCTCTCACCATCTTCGTGAGGATCTCTAGACAAGGGACTTCACCGTCCATCACAAAAGAGTGGCAGAATTCCATTCACACTGATAGTGGAGACAGTGAGGCCCATTCCTCCTCTATCCTCATAGATCTGGAACGATTTGTTCGGCATTTTATTCGAACTCCCGATTCGTCATAAGCAAAATTCAAATATATCTATTTTCACCTCTGTCTGTCTATTACAGCCCTATGGTGATCTTCCTACCCTCTTAAAAGCGTCTGCTTTATTTTAGACTCTTCGTATCATTATTGTCTTTTCTTGCATGATACTTTTCTATCGGCAGAGCGAATAACACAGGTCACTGCTGCAGATTATACACGCATCTCTCCCATCTTCTTCTATGCCTATCCCTTACTATCCTGTTCTCAATCCTTACATAACAGTGAACGGGGGTTATTTGGACACGCTCCTCTTCCTCTCACAATTTTTTCCTATGGTAGCACTCCTTCACATTTTACCAACCGTAAGATTAAACGCTCATCTGCATAAAGTGCGCTGATATCTCCTTTCTGTTTTCCCAAGGATAAGTCTTTTTTTGGTCTTCAGCCAAGAACATCTTAAACAACTTCTGCAAAGCCACCTCCTCTGTCTTGATACTGTCACAGTTGCGTTTCCTACTGATAAAGCCAGACTCCTCGCCTTTTTTTTTCTCTTCTATTTTATCATTGGAGGAATCACTTCATTTTCCTCTCCTCCTCTCTTCTCTCTCACTCACTCACTCAACGACCCTTTTTCTCTATTCTCCTGTAGCAAAGGCCCAAACAGCAATCCTCATTTAAGTGACGATAAATGTGGCTGAAGTTTTCAACCATCGTGGGCCAGTCAGACCTAGCTATCCCTGATAGAATTCCCGGAAAGAAAAAAAGAAAAGATCTCACCGCATCATCTGCGTCAGACATGGTGATTCAAACCGGCAGCGGTCATATTACCATGAGAATCACCGCGTCAGCCTCTCTGATTCTCATACCGGGAACGCGATGGCTGGGAACTCACAAATCAAACTGGAAAACGTGAACAGAGAAGGAATAATCAACGATCCTCTCAATGCAGACCTTGGAGAGGAGAGGACACTGAAGAAATAAGGCATTAGACACACGCGCCAGGAAACCGTAAGGGCAATCAGCAGCGATCCACCCCAACTTAAACAGAAGACATCATCATGCCCACCACCCGTCCAGGATACCACACAAGGCAAACACCGTTTCACCAACATATTTGCTTGCGCCCACACACCCACAGCTGGACATGTGCACTTTATCTACGGCATAAAGACCTCCAGCTGACCCTGACGGAGAAACAAAGTCAAAAGTGAAACGCAACAAGCGCTGGGAAAACTTGATCAACCTTCTGCTGCAGAAGAGAAAAATAAAAAAAAAAAAAAATATATATATATATATATATATATATATATATATATATATATATATATATATATATATA
>JAYMFT010064199.1:0-14797 GCA_038088735.1 Panulirus argus | reverse complement strand
CCTGATCCCTTGCCTGAATGGCCTCAGAACAGGAACGGTTGAACCATGGATTGGATGAAGAAGTAGTCTTAGAGGAAGAGGAGATAAATGCTTCCGTTTCCGCAAAAATAACCTCTGTTATGCGTTTGGCGGAGACAGAAGCATCACCACATACGAGACAGTAATTTACCCAAGGGAAGACAGAAAAGAAGGTACATAGGTTATTCCAGTCAGCTTTGTTCAGGTGCCAGTATTTACGCTTAGAAGGGGCTGCCGGAGGGGGATATGCCGTTAGAATAGATACATTTATGAGAGTATGATCAGATGAACTAACTGGGGGCGAGATTGTGTATTTACAGCGAGATGGACTAGAGGTTAAAAACAAGTCCAGAATATTAGGAGAGTGGTCATAGCGGCCAGGTATATGGGTAGGATGGGAGATGATTTGTTTTAAATCATTGAGAATGGAGAACGTGAGGGCTTCGATCCCTCCACCATGCGTATGGGAGAAATTCAACCGTTCCCAATGGTGAACGTTGAAATCCCCTGGGTAGAGAATCTCGGCTTGTGGGTGAGATGTTACAGTCTCATGGCAGGAGTTTAGATAGTCGAAGAAGGATATAACATTTGTAGATTTAGAGAGCAATAGGCGAAACAAAGGACAAATTTGGTAGTAGGGAGACGGACTTTGAGCCACATATCATCAAAGTTTGGAGACTCATGGTCCCTGAGGCGTGCAACAGGTGTGTTAATGTTGGTGTAAGTACAAACACCCCCTTTGAATCGGAATCGTGAGTGATTATAGTTAGATACGAAAAGGGACTAGTAAGAACATCATTAGACAATTGTGTCTCAGAGAGAAGTAAGTTATTCGGAAAGGTTCTAGACAGATGGTGTTCAACTGAGGAGAGGTTACTAGAGAGACCGCGAATGTTGGTATAGTGAACAGAAAAAGAGGAAGGTCTCACATGGAAGGAAAAGTCATGGGTGGGGCTGGTAGTACTACTGCTAGAGCCCTCCCTCTCATTGGCAGTAGAGTCAGGCTGAAACCCGATTCTTAACACCCCATGATGCAAGGGACTAGGGGCCATAGACTGGACGAACTCTGTCATGATGCGACTTATAAACGTTTGACTGGACAGGAATTGGCAAGAGTACTTATGTGAAAAAGTAATAACAATAAGCAAGGTATGATTAGTTGTGTGGTGCTTGAAAGAAGATGGCAGGACTAGCCCGGTAGCCCCGTTTTGATGAGACAGAAGTAAGACCAGCAATCGTGACATGGAGAGTGTAGGATGGTTCTGGGCACCACTTTAACGCTTCTCAGTCAAGTAAATAGCCACAGTTAACACGGGTATGGCGGGATGGTAGATAGCCACAATTAACACAGGTTTGGCAAGATAGTAGATAGCCACTGTTAACACAGGGCAGCTTACTGGGAGTCCAAGTGATGGCTGTTTCACTAAAGTATACCCTTTATAAAAGATTGAATAAAGGCCAAGTGGATAAAAACAGAGCTAAAGTTTGCATTACAATAGTCAGGCTTGCTGGTACTGTAGGTTTTGGGGTTTGGGCACATCGACTTAGAGATGTATTGTTTGGCTGTCCCAGGTTAGGATGATTGTTATAATTTGCCATGGTATGGGTTCCTGTAAAGATTTTTTTGGTTATCTTTTCTATTTTCTTTGCCTTCACTTTGAACTTTCTTCTAATTTACAGGTACATGACACTGATGAAAATTATGATGAAAATGTAGTGGAGGATGACAGTGATTTTTCCAGTGATGAGGAAAATGTATGTTCAGATGCAGTATCCTCACTCCTTGCAACTTTCAAAAACAGTACTTGTAAAGCCTTTGGTAGTGATGAAGAAAGTGCGCTTGAGGAAGAAGATATATCTGATTTAATTGAAGAGACTGACATAGATGCTGAAGATAATCATGCCAGTTCTGAAGGGGATAAGGTTGATGATTTTGAACAAAAAGTCATAGCTTCAGATGATGCAGAAACTTCAGACCATATGCAGGTTTGTACTTATGCACTTGCCATAGGGAAGTAAAATTTTAATGTAACCAAAAAGGCAACACTCATTATTTGTTAGTTAAAGATTTAAATTCTCTTCATGTTTCTATAATATTTTGTTCTTGTAAGCTTCAATACTATTACTAGTATTACGTTGGGGGATAATTTTACACCTCATACACTGCCAGAATCAAGAAAGGCTGTTATGGACTCCATTATGGACCACCATAGTGTAGCGGTTCGTGTTGCTGACTTTGACCCATTCATGGGCTGCCTAGGTTCAGGCAGTTGGTTCATAGTCAACTCAGATTTCATCCTCTCTTTGTGGTGGGACAGTAAGATGGGTACCTGGCTTAAGCTAGGCCAATAAAGTAATTGAGTATAAGAGACTAAATTCTAGATTGATGTGGGTAAAACTGAAAGTGGATGGCGAGAGATAGGTGATTGCTGGTGATTATGCACCTGGCCATGAAAAGAAAGATCATGAGAGGCAAGTGTTTTAGGAGCAGTTGAGTGAGTGTGTCAGCAGTTTTGGTGCACGAGACTTGGTATTAGTGGTGTTTGATTTAAATTCGATGGTCAGTAATGTGGCAGTTAAGGGAATAATTGGTGCGCATGGGGTATTCAGTGTTTTGAGTGGAAGTGGTGAAGAGCTTGTTGAGTTGTGTCCTGAAAAAACACTAGTGATAGGGAATACCTGTTTTGAATAGAGATATACGTAATTATACTTATGTACATTGGAGAGATTGTCAATGGGCAGTGTTAGATTACGTATTAATTGATAGGCAAGTAAAAGAGAGACTTGATGTCAGTGTGCTGAGAGAGGCAGCTGGTGGGATGTCTGATCACTATCTTGTGGAGGTGAGGGTGAAGATTTGTATAGGTTTTCAAAAAAGAGGAGACAGTTTCGGAGAGAAGAGAGTGGTGAGAGTAAGTGAACTTGGAAAGGAGACTTGTGTGAAGAAATACCAGGAGTGTAGAATGGTAAAGGTGGGAGTAAATGAAGTGAGGGGAGTGGGTGAGGAATGGGAGGTATTTAGGGAAGCAGAGATGGCATGTTCAAGAGATGCATGTGGCATGCAAAAGTTGGGAGGTGGGCGGACTGAAAACGATAGTTAGTAGTGGGATGAAGAAGTGAAGTTTCTGCTGAAATAGAAAAGAGAGGCAAAAAAGGAGTGCAAATTATTGGGAGATATATAAGAGAAAACAGGAGAAGGTCAAGAGGAAGGTGTAGGTGTTGAAAAAGAAGGCAAATGAGTTAGGGTGAGAGATTATCACATACTTTAGATAGATTAGAAAGACGTTTTGAAAGGAGGTAAATAATATGCAAAAGACAAGAGAACAAATGGGGACATCTGTGAAGGGAGCAGAAGGGGAAGTGACAACAGATAATGATGAAGTGAGGAAGAGATGGTGTGTTTTGAAGGATTATTAGATGTGTTTGATGATATAGTGGCAGATGTAGGGTGTTTAGGTTGGGGTGGTATGCGGGTGTTTAGGTTGGGGTGGTATGCAAAATGAGAGTGTCATGGAGAGTGGTTTGGTGAAAAGAGAAGAGGTGGTGAAAGCCTTCTGGTAGATGAAATCTGGGAAGGCGGTGGGATTGGATGATATTGTGGTTGAATTTATTAAGAAAGGGGTGACTGTATTGTTGATTGGTTGTTAAAGATATTCAGTGTATGTATGGATCATGAAGTGCCTGAGGATTCGAGGAATGCATGTTTAGTGCCATTGTTTAAAGGCAAATGGAATGAAGGTGAGTGTTAAGATTACAGAGGCATAATTTTGTTGAGTATACGTGGAAGGATATTGATTGAGAAGATGAAGGCATGTACTGAGCATCAGATTGGGGAGGAGCAGTGTAGTTATAGAAGTTGTAGAGGATGTGTGGATCAGGTGTTTGCTTTGAAGAATGTGTGAGAAATACTTAGACAAACAGATGGGTTTGTATGTGGCATTTATGGATCTGGAGAAGGCCTATGATAGAGTTGATAGAGATGCTTTGTGGAAGATCTTAAGAATATATGGTGTGGGAGGTAAACTAGAAGCAGTGAGGAGTTTGTATGAAGGGTGTAAGGCATGTGTATGAATAGGAAGAGAGGAGAGTGATTGGTTCCCTGTGGAGGTCAGTCTGCAGCAAGGGCATGTGATGTCATCATGGTTTAATTTGTTTATGGATGGTGAGGGTGGTAAATGCCAGAGTTTTGGAAAGAGGGGCAAGTATGTAGTCTGATGGGGATGAGAGTGCCTGGGAAGTCAGTCATTTGTTGTTTGCTGATCATACAGCAATGGTGGCTGATTCAAGTGAGAAACTGCAGAGGTTGGTGACTGAGTTTGGAAGTGTGTAAAAGGAGAAACTTGATAGTAAATGTGAATAAAAGCAAGGTTATTAGGTTCATCAGTGTTGAGGGACAAGTTTGCTGGGATATTAGTTTGAATGGAGAAAAATTGGAGGAAGTGACACATTTTAAATATCTGGAAGTGGACTTGGTAGTAAATGGAATCATGGTAGCAGAAGTGAATCATAGGATTGGGGAGGGGGCAAAGTGCATAGTTGCCCCTCTCTCCAAGACTCTTGCATTTACCTCCCTCACCACTCCGTCCATAAAGAAATTGAACAATGATGGTGACATCACACATCCCTGCCATAGACCAACCTTCACTTGGAACCATTCGCTCTCCATTCTTTCTACTCATACACAAGCTTTACGCTCTTGATGAAAATTTCTCACCGCTTCCAGCAGCTTTCCTTCCATACTGTAAATTCTTAAGACCTTCCACAAGGCATCTCTATCAACCCTATCATATGCTTTCTCCATATCTATGAATGCCACATACAAATCCATCTGTTTTTCTAACTCTCAGACACATTCTTCAAGGCAAACATTTGATGCACACACCCTCAACTACTTCTGAAATCACTGCTCCTTCTCAATCTAATGCTCTGTACATGCCTTCAACTCCCTCAATCAATCCCTAGCCATATAACTACCAGGTATACTCAGCAAACTTATACCTCTGTAGTTTGAACACTCACCTTTATCCCCTACGCCTTTATTCAGTGGTAGTATACATGCATTCTGCCAATCCTCAGGTGCTTCACCATGATCCATACATACAGTGAATCCTTACCAACAAATCAACAACACATTTGCCCCTCTCTTAATAAATTCAACTGCATTACCATCCATTCTAGCCACCTTGGCATATTTAATCTCATGCAAGGCTTTCACTACCTCTTCTTTATTCACCAGACCACTCTCCATGTCCCTTTCACTTCGCATATCAGCTTGACCCAAACACCCTACATATGCCACTCAATCATCAAACATGTTTGATAATCCTTCAAAATACTCACTTCATCTCCTCCTCACTTCTTCACTCCCTGTTATCAATTCCTCTTTTGCCCTTTTCACTGATGTTTCCATTTGTTTTCTTGTCTTTTGCACATTATTTCCCTCCTCCTAAGGGAAGCAATAAGACATTCTCTCCTTGGAAATGGTAAAGTTCTGATACTGGGCAATTTCAATTACAGAGGAATAGAGTAGGATAACTTAGATTCCTTTGGAGATAGTGAGTCATGGAGACAGCATATCACAGAGTATATGAAAACTAGGAGGTATGATTTGCCATCTTTACTTGGCCTTGTTGTTACGCACTTTAGCATGGAAATTAGATACATGAAGGACAGTGCTCCTATTAGAAAGAGGGCTCATGTACTGCATGTTTTTGGTTATTTTGTAGTGGAGGATATAATCATAGGGACCACTGGGACCAAAGAGGAACACAGTTGGGGCAACATTGTGTAACTGATCAAGTTCTTTGAGACTATTGTATGAGAGGGAGTTCTGTAGTACAAGTTTGGGCCAATGGTATAGAAGGCTCTGTAAAATTTACAGTGAAGGGTTGGAACATGGATACATTTGGCGGCCAATAGAGGAGATGAATCAGAATAGAGAGATATGGTTCACTGAGAGATGTCATAAAGTGTGAGAGCTCAGGGAGTACCATGGAGGAAATACAGAAAGCACTACAGCCAGCCAGCATGTGAAAGATACAGGGGAAAAAGGAATGAGTACTGTTGAGTAAGGAGCGAGTAGCAGAGAGATTTTGCAAAAAGGATTGTGGAAAAAGCAAAAGGGAACCCAAAACTTTTCATCAGGAACAAATTCTTTGTTGATGTTTAGCTAATAAGGCTGAAGGACTCTGAGGGAAGAAGTCTTCAGGATGATGAAGAAGTATGTGACGAGTTGAATGATAGATTGGAGAGCATTTTCACTGTGGACAAAAGTGCACCAGCATTACCAAAGTGGGAGGGGGATGAAGTCTTTGAAAGTATGGTAGCTGATAGAAATGATATAATCAAGCTATTAAAACAAGTTGACCCACATAAGGCCCATGGTCCTGATGAAGTCTCCCTATACATGCTGAAAGAATACGCAGTGGCTGTTGTTAGACCAATAGAAATATTATTTAAGAAGACATTAGAGGAAGGGATATTTCCAAAGTTGTGAAATGGGCAAATGTTGTGTCTGTATTTTGACAGGTAATTGGGAAACTGAGGTGGAGTACAGGTCAGTCTTAGTAACGAGTAAGGCTTGTAAACTTTGGAAAAGATAATCAGGAAGCAAATATTTTCAAAAGCCTCCTCCTTCCATCTCAGTAGTGATAGGGCTGTCATACCTCTGAGCTTGTTATTCAGATCTTCACACATCCTTTCGTCATCCCACTGCTATTCTTGATGTATCTAAATGACTTGCCTGATGGCCTAGAATTATGTCTAGACATGTTTGCAGATAGTGCTAGAGTTGTAAGAGAAATAGGGAATTATGATTGCATCATCCTGCAAAGGGGCCTGATAAATGGATGATGAGATTCAATCCAAGTAAGCACATGGTAGTGAGGAAGTACAAAGAACTAAGAGAGAAGGTCCCAAAGAGAGCAACGAATATGGTCCCAGAATTAAGATAGCTGAGTTAAAGGGAAAGACTAGACGCCTATAAGTGGAAGAGATAAGGTGTAAGTGCTGACTTGGCCTTAACCTTAATGTTTTTTTTTTTTTTTTTTTTTTTTTTTTTTTTTGAAACAGTGTACAGCTCATCAAAAGATATAAAGATATAATAACCAGAGGTCATAACATGAAATTAAGAAACTTGTTAGTGAAGATGTAAAGAAGTACTTTTATAGGATGAGAGTAGTGGATGAATGGAATTTACTTAGAGTCGAGAATATAATGTGGATGGTATACAAAAATTTATAAAATCATATGATAGTAGGGAAAATTCTAGAGATGGGGCCCTATGAATACAGAATTCCTTTCCTGTACACAGTTGTAAAGTGTCAGTTAACATATTAAACATAGTAGTTTAAGCCTGTTAATCATAATTGATTTGTAATGTAAGCTTTTTATGAAACAGGTTGTAACTGACTACACTGGAATGGAAGAAGAGGAGGAGGATTCATTGGAAAGCCAGCAAGACCCATTCATAAAGCATTTTGAAAGAAATCTCAGTGAAACTGCAGCAGAGCAAGTTAGGAATATTAAAAGTTGGACAGCAACTTTCCAAAAGTGGTGTACATTGGGGAGAATTAAAGTAGAATTTCCAAATGTTGAAATGAAAACTCAGGAACTTTTATTACTTGGAGATAAAAAAGAGAAAACCTCTTCACCTAATGTTGCATCCATTCCTAAACCTCCTGATTTAACTAGCTACAATATAGAGGACTATTATGTTAAGAAGGAAATTTGTGAGAGAAAATCATCCACTAATCTCAGTGATAGTTCTAAATGCCAAACAAATCTAACAGATTTACAAAAGGAACTCTTTTGTATTTTGTCTAGTTATTCAGATCTTTATTTTCCTGAGGCTACCTATGAACATTGGGAAGAGGTAAGGACAGTTTATGCAATCCATGCCATTAATCATATCCTGAAAACTAGAAAGAAAGTAAATAATCACACTTCCAAAATCATCAAAGCAAAAATTGAAAAGAGGCATGAGGACTCTGATAGTTATCGTGATCAAGGATATGCAAGGCCAAAAATTCTTATTCTCCTTCCTTTCAAACATTCCGCTTACAGGTATTTTTCCTCGATAAAACTAAACCTTTTGTAGGTATTTTAAGATATTTTTGGTGTAATATACTGGATATTTTTTTAGTTTTTTAATTTGCCAGAAAAATAAGCCTTTACAATTGTCTCATGAGATATGGCTGTACATTTTTCTCTTTTTTTGCATGGATTTAATCTTCTGTCCATTATCATTAGTCTTTTTGTAATTTAATGGATTCTTTTAAGTTGCATACAGCCTCTGCAGCAAACATATCCTTAACCTTTGTCTAGTCAGTCAAGATGAAACATGAATTTCCAAATTTGTTAAGGCACTTCTTATTTTTTCAGTGTGCAGAAGAAATTGATTCATCTGCTGAGACCAGTCTCCATTCATACCACTTCTATACACAGAATGTTTTCACTTCATCCATTCTCCGGTCATTCCTCTAAAGTCTTCATCTGGATTATACACCCTAATCAGGTTTATCCACTTCTATCCATATTTTCTGTGGTCTGCTTCTTCCTTGAACTTTATACTGTAGCACAATATATCTTCTTGATTAGCCAGTTGTCTGCCATATGTTTCACATGATCATACCATTCATGTACCTTGCAAATGAATTCTTCCCATAACCCTTTCATATCTTTGTTCTATCCCCCATTTTCCAACTTTTTGTTTACATACTTGATCGCTGTTTCCCATGTTAGCAAGCCAGCGCCATAGCAGATGAGAAAAGGACACATTGCTCACATACATTCTCTAGCTGTCATGTGTAATGCTCTGAAACCACAGCTCCTAATTTACAACAAGCCTCACATACCTGTCCATGTTCCCTTGGACACTTCACATACCCTGGTTCAGTCCGTTGACAACAGGTCAACTTCAGTAAACCACATCGTTCCAATTCACTCCATCCCGAACACGCCATATTCCTCCTACATGTTCAGGCCCAAATTGCTCAAAATCATTTTCACTTTATTTTTCCATCTCCAGTTTGGTCTCCCAGATCTCCTGTTCCCTCCATTTCTGACACATCTATCCTCTTTGTCAACCTTTGTCAACCTTTCCTCACTCATTCTTTCTATATGACCAAACCATTTCAGCACACCCTCTTCAGCTCTCTCAGCCACACTCTTTTTATTACCTCACATCCCTCTTACCCATTCATTTCTTACTTGATCGAACTACCTCACACCACATTTCATTTTCAACATGCCCACCCTCCTCTGCTCAGTCTACTCTATAGCCCATGCCTCTCATCCATATGATAATGTTGGAGCTACTATATCTTCAAACAGACCCATGTTTTGCCCGCCCAGATAATGATCTCTCTTTCCATGCATTCGTCTGTGCTACCAGAACCTTTGCTCCGTCACCCACCCTATGACTTACTTCTGCTTCCATGGTTCCAAACACTGCCATGGCCACTCCCAGGTATCCAGAATACTTCACATCCCCCGTTTTTCTCCATTCAGACTCATACCGTAACTTACTTGCCCTTTAGCTCAGCTAACCCCAATAGCCATGCTTTTATTCACATTTACTCTCAACTTTCGCCTTTCACATACTCTTCCAAACTCAGTCACCAACTTCAGCAGTCTCTCACTTGAATCTTCCATCAATGCTTTACTGTCAACAAACAACAAATGATTTATTTCCTTGGCCCTCTCATCCACCACAGACTGCATAGTCACCCCTTTCTTGAAAAGTTCATATTAAAGCTAGGCCTTGATTGAAGTATAAAGAGAATAATGAAAGGGAAAAGGAAAAGACAAGGGAAAGTATTTACGAATTTGGAGGAAGTTAAAATCGTGTCTTTTAAAATGAGCCAGGTCATAGTTATTTGGAAAGACATGAGAAGGTAGAGAGTTTCAAAGCTTCTAGGTATAGGGAAAGAAGCAGTTACCAAAATGGCTCATCCTTAAGTTGCCGATGGCCACACAGTAATCATGTGACTCAGGAGCTTGCCGAGTATTGTGTAGTCTAACTAGTGGTGGGAGTACACAGGCAGCCAGGTCTCAGGAGCAAAAACCAAAGTAATACCTATAGAATAGGGAAAATGAACCAACATTGCAGCGTAGGGCCAGAGGGCCAAGTTTGATAGTCATCCTAGGACAGTTTATAAGTCGGACTGCTTTTGATTCAACTCTGCCAAGTAAGGATGTAGAGCTAGAACCATCCCAAAGGTGAGATCAGTACTCCATACAAGAATGAATAAATCCTTTGTATTAACACAGTACCTGTTCCAGGGCCTCTGAGAGTGAGATGCAGGGGGTACATTGTACCCGTGCCTGGGGGTCCCAAAAGGGGCCCAGGAATTTCCTGGGATCTCAGAAAATGCAGAAAATCAACAGTGCTCCATTCCACCCCTTTTTCATCTTCCATACCCTTTTTGGCCCTACAGCTTGACATAAAACCATAGGGAATAAAAGCAGGGTGACTAATTGAGAAGGGAAGGGGGCCCGAAAGAAACTTTGTACCCTCTGATAAAATTCCTCTTAGGGGCCCTGAACTGTTCAGAAGAAAAGAAGTTTCGACATCGTAACAGGACATCCAGTTTTTTAGAGGCTATTCCCGCAATATGGGCTTTCCTAGAAATAGTGGATGTTACAGTAATACCAAGTATGTTCATTTAGTCAAGAGTTGGAATTACAGAACAGTCAAAGGAAAGATGAGAGTTATGAGGAGTTTTTGATAGATTGGTTGAAACTGGGTCTTGGAGGCATTAAACTTAACTAGATTACATCTACCCCACTGAGATATCCTGTCCAAGTCTGAGTTTATTGAGGAAGCTGTGACAAAATGAGATGCAGATCGAGTGAGAGAAGAGGGAGCAGAATTGAAGGATGTGGATGAATGCAGCGCTGAATCATCAGCATATAAGTGCATTTGCTTATTTGTGGAGGAGGGGGAAGTCATTGAAAAAAAGAAGAAAAACTAGGGGACAGCTCAGAACCTTGAGGGACACTGCTGTTGAGTTAGGTTAGGTTAGGGGGGAGGCTGATCTATCTAACAACCACAGATATAGATCGGCTGGAGAGGAAGCTAAATATAAAGGAGCAAAGTGAGGGAGGGAAGTCAAAAGAGGGGAACTTAGAGAGAAGACTGATGCCACACCATCAGAAGCTTTGGATATGTCGAGGGCAACTACATGACTCCCCCAAATTTTTCAGGGATGATGACCAGACATCAGTAAGATAGGAAAAAATATCACTAGTGGATCTTACCTTATGGAAGCCTTACTGATGATCAGAGAGAAGACTGATTTTCGAGGTGTCAGAGGGTATGGGAGTTGAGGAGGGATTCAGAGTTTGGAAATGGTAGATGTCAAAGCAATAGGATGATAGTTAGAGGGGTCAGAATGGTCACCCTTCATAGGGATGGGATGTATCAATGCATGCTTCCAAGGAGAAGGAAAAGTTTTGGTTTTTAAAGTAAAATGGATCAGACGAGCAAGCACAGGAGCAAGTTCAGAGGTATACTCTTTCAGTACACAGGGATGGATGCCATCAGTACCATAAGCCTTGCTTGTGTTCAGAGAGAGAAGCGCTTTTCGGACAGTCCGAAAAGAGATTACAGGAAGAGGCATAAGATTAGTAAGAGGAGCATCTGGGGGTGAAGGAAGGTTAAAGTCATCCAAGGTGGAGTTAGAGGGGAAATGGGAACCAAAGAGAGCTGCTTCATCTACGGCAGAGATAGCTATAGTACCGTCAAAACGGAAAAATTAAGGAAAGGTAGAGAGAAATAAGTTATTTGAGATGCCCTTAGCTAAAGACCAGAAAGACCTATTTTTAAGGCTCCAGTCATGGGAAAAAGTCCACATCGAAGCTGGGCCTTAAATAAAATATAAAGAGGTTACTGAAAAGGAAAAAGAAGAGACAAGGAAGAGTTTTAATGATTTTTGGGGAAGTGAAAGACCTGTCATTTAAAAAGTTCAACAACATAGTTATTAGTTATGATACGGGAGGACAGAGAGTTCCACAGCTTCTTGCTCTAGTGAAATAAAAAGTTATCAAAACAACCCAGCCTTGCGTTGCCAACGGCCACATAATAATCTCGTGATGCAGCAATTTCTCTATCTAATCATTAATCAACAACTGCCCTTCACTCTCTACATATAACGCACATACATCACAACACTTTATGACCTTTAGTCCTAACCAGTAGAAGTGGCCAGCCTCCTGGGTGCTGCAGGAGCTTCATGAGGATAGAAGGGGCTCCAAGGACAGGAAGGACATAATTAAATAAATAAGTGTCCCAGGATCTCCTTCTACGAAAGAGTTCTGGTTTAACTTGGATCCTCTTTCCAGGGGCTCCTGTAGCCCATGGATACACTACTTCCAGTAACAGGTAAATGTGGACTCCTTTAGAGTGAGAAGTTCTTTGACAAAACTGTACTCCCAGTGTTACAGTTTCATCAAAGGTGACTTTTCACATACAGTATAACCTCCTGCAGGTGGAGTCTGGTAACACCTGACATGGTTAATGTAGACAGCATACAGAGAATGTTCAAGGGATAGGACCCCATGACTGTCAAACTTCCTCACTATACAACACAGAGAAAAAAATTCCATGTACTATACTTCACCATTTGTGAACTTTCACTTTTCACTATATCAAAGCAATCTTTCTTTACCATCAAAAGTCACAGTGTTTAACAGAAAGATCACACCGATGAGATGCAATGCTTCCCCACTTACCTGATCATACAATTTCCCAACGAGTTTGAGATGAGGAGACTCTGTCTGATTATAGACAACAGATGAGCGCTGCTGAGCCATGAGTAATAGTAAAGGGATTGCTAAATTATTCTCCAAGAGGGCTTCTTTGAGACGTATGGAAGATCTTTTTGTGTTTCTTTCTTGCTGATACTGACCTGCCTCTCGTCGGAGTAGCTCACCCCCACACATAGCATCAAGCTAAAGAAAATTAAATAATATTATTCTTGAAAAAAATTTACTAAAAAATAAAAATTCTCAATAAATTTCAGGTTCAATACTAAAATTAATGGATTAAAATCAAGAGTGTGAATATGCTTTCAGGCTTAATATCAGAAAGAATGAACTAAAGCCAAGAAAAAACCATTCGCCTACAAGAGGATATGAGTATTACTTTGTTTCAAGTAAAAAGTAAACAACAGGATCTTGCATTTAAAATGTTTTGTAGCTTTACCATACTCTAAATCACCCAATCATAAAATCATGACTGCTAAAATACAGCTAAAATTTACAGAAGTTACTACCTGCTCAGAGGTCAGATCTTCAAGGGTGTCTGTACCACCCATTTTCTGGACGATCTCTCGCAAAATTAAAAGGTCAATAGACTTTTCAGCTTTCAGCTGATTCCCAACAAACTGAAGAATGCCACCTAAATCAATTATGTACTTCTTATAAACAGCCCCACAGAAACTTGAGAGGGACTGCAACCATGGAGATATTGCCATTGCTGAAATATGAAACAATGGTTAATCATCATCACATTCACTTGTGCTGTGCATTTACTCCATCTCTATCTCTGATGCCTGTTTCCTTCAGGAACTCCCTCAAGGGGGTGGTAAACTCCAATGCTAATTCTTAGCCTTTAGTGTCTCACCCTTAACAGGCCACTGGCAGAAGGCAACTCTAGTGTAGTGTTTGCAGAGGCTCCTACCTAAAGTGTCTACCTAATGTTCCTGCTTAGTGGTCCAACCTACTACTTCTACCTAATGCTCCTGTCTAATGTCTAATGTTATTACCTACCTATCCACTACCACTTACAAAGTATTCAATTTCACCTTAAAAATTCATCCAAAAAAATTACTTACTCATCTCCACATCGGTAAGCTTTAAAGGTGGTCTTTATTATGAGTCAATAAGCTCAAAATTTCTCTGCGTTTATCAACCCCTCACAATCCATGCTGATAAACACAAAGTTTACAAAGATCTTCACATGCAATCAATGCTAAAAAAGTTTTTGCATATATACATCAGCTAATTACGATTCTTGAAGATACACATAACACACTTTAATTTTGGTATTATCCTATGCCTAGTTTTACTCATTCCTTGCAAATCTTTTCAGCCTTTCTTCCCATACATCTTTAAAACCTCATTCTATCAGACAATTCTGAATTCCCTGCTCTCATTAAACAAACTTATTTTTGACTATTGTCACAAAACTGTTTTCCAAGTTAATTACTGATGTGTCAATACCCAAAAAAACATCATATGATGTTTACTGCCACATAAATGTTAAAAGACCTTAACATCATCAAAATGTTGATCTTTTTAATCTCTCTCAACTAAATGACCGATTTCCAGTTTGTACCACTTGAATTCAACAAACTCCTTCCAGGTTTCAGTAAATGATTAAACTGAAAGACTCAAATGAAGAAACCATACTGAAGGATGTCAGAAACATGATAAGCCTCAGACTGGCACGCTAGTCTCCAAGCACTGCGTGCTACTCAAAAAACTGTCTGCCAAACTTTCCTATGGGCAAGTCTTAGAGTTCCTCATAGCAGTTCTTAATACTTAACTGCCTTTCCCACCTGATGCCACCCTGCCCCAGGAAATAGCATCGCCACCACGTGTCAGTGAGGTGTATTTTTCATATATATTCGCCTTTTCCTGCATTAGCGAGGAAGCGTTAAGAACAGAGGACTGAATCTTAGAGGGAAAATCCTCATATGGCCCCTTCTCTGTTCCTTTTTTGGAAAAGCAGAAACTGGAGGGGAGGATTTCCAGCCCCCCGCTCCCTCCCCTT
>JAYMFT010064188.1:0-12500 GCA_038088735.1 Panulirus argus | reverse complement strand
ACTCTCCGAAATAACGTTCTCTTTTTCCACACCTTCCTCATTGCTCTTAGAACCTTCGCCCCTTCCCCTAACCTATTACTCACTTCTGCTTCCATGTTTCCATTCGCTGCCAAGTCCACTCCCAGATATCGAAAGTGCTTCACTTCCTCCACATTTTCTCCATTCAAACTCACATCCCAACTAACTTCTCCCTTAACCCTGCTGAACCTAATAACCTTGCTCTTATTCACATTAACTCTCTATATTCAATTAGGGCCCGGCCTTGATGTGGACTTTTGTCCGTGACTGGAGCCTTCAACATAAAAAAGAAAACTTTCTCCTTCCACACACTTTTCCAAACTTAGTCACCAACTTCTGCAGTTTCTCTTTCGAATCAGCCACCAGTGCTGTATCATCGGCGAACAACAATTGACTCACTTCCCAGGCCCTCTCATCCCAACAGACTGCATTTACCTCTCTAACCACCCCATCCATAAACAAATTAAACAACCATGGGGACATAGGGATGGGGGAGAAAGAATATTTCCCACGTATTCCCCGCGTGTTGTAGAAGGCGACTAATGGGGGCGGAAGTGACGGGCAGGAAACCCTCCCCTTCTTGTATTTCAATTTCTGAAGGGGGAAACAGAAGAAGGATTCAAGCGGGGAGTGCTCATTCTCCTCGAAGGCTCAGATTGGGGTGTCTGAATGTGTGTGGATGTAACTAAGGTGAGAAGAAAGGAGAGATAGGGTAGTATCCTTGAGGAAAAAAACCTAGATGTTCCGGTAAAGGGAAAGAATGGTTTGGAAACGTCTCGGAAGTGAAGTCAGGGGTTGGTGAGAGGATACGTGCTGAGGAAGGAGTAGCACTGCCTCTGAAGCTGAAGTTGTGGGAGTGTATGATAGAGTGTATGTAAGTAAATTCCAGATTGATATGGGGAAAACTGAAGGTGGATGGTGAGAGATTAGTGATTATTGGTACTTATGCAACTGGTCATGAGAAGAAAGATCTTGAGAGGGAAGTGTTTTTAGGAGCAGGTGAGTGAGTGTGTCAGCAGTTTTGGTGCACGAGACCGGAATTAGTGATGGGTGATTTAAATGCGAAGGTGAGTAATATGGCAGTTGAGGGTATAATTGGGGCACGTGGGGTATTCAGTGTTTTTAATAGAAATGGTGAACAGCTCGTGGATTTGTGTGCTGAAAAAAAGACTAGTGATTGGGCATACCTGGTTTAAAAAGAGATATATTCATAAGTATGTAAGCAGGAGAGACGGCCAACGGGCATTATTGGATTACGTATTAATTGATAGGCGTGTAAAAGAGAGACTTCTGGATGTAAATTTGCTGAGAAGGGCAGCTGGTGGGATGTCTGATCACTATCTTGTGGAGACGGTGAAGATTTGTAAAGGTTTTCAAAAAAGAAGAGGGAATGTCGGGGCGAAGAGAGTGGTGAAAGTAAGTGAGCCTCGAAATAAGACTTGTGTGAAGAAATATCAGGAGAGATTAAGTGTTGAATGGCAAAAGGTGAAAGCAAATGACGTGAGGGGAGTGGGTCAGGAATTCAATGTATTTAGGGAAACAGTAAGGGCAGGTGCATGAGATGGACGTGGCATAAGAAAGATGGGAGTTAGGCAGATGAGGAAGGGTAGTGAGTGGTGGGATGAACAAGTAGAGTTGTTAGTGAAGGAGAAAAGAGAGGCTTTTGGACGATAATTACAAGGAAGGAGTGCAAATGAATGGGAGACATATAATAGAAAGCGGCAGGTCAAGAAGAAGGTACAAAGATTGAAAGAGAGGGCAAATGAGAGTTGGTGTGAGAGAGTATCGTTAAACTTTATGGGGAATTAAAAAGATATTTTGGTAAGAGGTAAATAATATGCTTAAGACAAGATAGCCAATGGGAAAATCGGTGAAGGGGCAAGGGGGAAGTGATAACAGGTAGTGATGGAGTGAGTATTTTGAAGGATTGTGGAATGTGTTTGATGACAGAGTGGCAGATGTAGGGTGTATTGGTCGGTGTGGAGTGCGAAGTAAGATAATCAGGGAGAGTGGTTTGGTGGACAGAGGAGGTGGTGAAAGCCTTGCGGAAGATGAAATCCGGCAAGGCGGCGGAATTGGATGGTATTGCAGCTGAATATGTTAAGAAAGGGGGTGACTGTGTTGTTGAATGGTTGGTATGAATATTCAGTATATGAGAATAGAGAACGTTAGGGCTTCAATCCCTCCTCCATCCGTATGGAAGGAATTCAACCATTCCTTATGGTGAACGTTGAAATCCCCGAGGTAGAGGATCTCGGCTTGCGGGTGAAAGGATGTCACAGTCCCATGGCAGGAGTTTAAATAGTCGATGAAGGACATAGAATTCGTAGAACTAGGAGAGCAATAGGCGAAACAGAGGACAAGTGTGGAAGTAGGGAGACACTCCTTGGGCCACATTACATCAAAGTTTGGGGGTTCGAGGTCCTTGAGGCGTGCAGTAAGTGTGTTTATTTTGGAAAAAGCACAGACACCACATTTGAACCGGAATTGTGAGTGGAGTTTATAGTTAGATATGAAAAAGGGACTAGTAAGAACATCATTAGACAACTGTGTCTCAGAGAGAAGATATTAAGAATCCTGAGTGCTTAACGGACTTCGGTATTCATCTGTTGTTAAGTTTTCAATCTAGGAATTATTCTTGCAATCGTCCTCATATGATTTGTCTCTCAAATCCAAACTTTGAATTTGCGGTGATGATCACCTCAACTGCATCCTTTGAGGTGGTATTTGGGTTGATTTGTTTTTCTCTATACCATCTATATAGTACGTATGGGAAGTGTCACCTATACGTCGCCAAGAAGAAGGTCTACACCAATTCAATGTTGTCCATTGCTTTCAAGAGGAACTCGACTTATCTTTCAACGGTTAACAAAATGTAAGTTTTGTAGGGTTTTCGAGATTCAGCAAAGTATTGAGGAAATCTAGAATTTTCATTCGATCATATTTGTTATCAGGTCTGTACCCCTTCAAAACACAGTTGCAGTTGTGAATTCTGTTTCCCACCTCTCCATCTTCAGAATCCGTAAAGTGAGAGAAGCAGGCATCGTGGACAAGTGGCTGAGGACGGAATTTGCTAACACTTCGGAGTGCCTCCGGACCCCTGGCTCCGACCGTCAGGCTGGTATATCTCCTCTCACCTTCGGAGAATTTGCTGGGACGCTCCTCGTCCTTCTGGGAGGTGTGTTCAGATTCTTCCTCGGGCATGCAAAAGTGCCCCCACTCCTCTACCTCGACACTTATGTTGAAATTTCTATCCTGTATAATGACATTTCTGGGAGGTATATCGTGACTATTGAGCTATATGGAATCTCAGCCGAGGAATGTAAATTTTTCATAACACCACCCTACCAATCTTTAGCTTAAATACTTAGAGAAAACAGTTAGTCATTGAAATATATCGTATTCCAGAAATATAGCTATGCATGACAGTTAAGATGTATTTACGTGATGTCAAATAATGACTATTTCGCAACCCAAAACTCGCACATTTGCTTCTGCGAGTTGTTGCTTAGAAATGATCATGATTGGCACCAGTTCAACAGTGTCAAGAACCTCTCACTTAGCACAAATAAATTATGGTAATTTCTATAGGGCATATACAATCATCGTGTGTGTGTGTGTGTGTGTGTGTGTGTGCTAACATCTATTTGTATCACCCGCTTGTATAGTAAGGGGAGTGTGTTTTACAATCCTGAGGTTTCATCTCTTGAACTTTATTAACCATCAGTCAGCTTCTTATACATCTGCATGCTGCCAGAACTTACCATATCGTCATTTAGGTTGTTCCAGTCATCCACTACCCTGCTATTGAAGCAGTGCTTCCACATATCCTTCTCAGCAGGTTTCTTTCGTAGCTTCTTATCATGCCCTCTGGTACCTTTGTCACTGCTTCTCTAAAGGTACTGATCACTGTCACCGTTATCAGATTGATCCAAAGACTTGAAAGTTTTGATTGGTTCTTACCTTATGTTTGTCTTCTATATAGGGGGCATCTCAACATTCTCAAGCATCTGCATTCCTTTGGACCTTCTCACTTAGATATTTTTGTTTTACCACGGTGACCAGATCTAAGAAGCTTATTCAATCTACGGTACTCCGTGCGTTATGAAATGCCTATGGAACATTTCCTTCTTCATTGATTTAGCATTTGTCCTTGTCTTTGTTACCAGACTCAGCAGTATGGCTCTTTAACAGTTCTCCTGTTGTGGAGGTCTGTTGACAGATTTGGCACAATGTCAATTTCCAAGTCACACTCACACATAAATATCTTCGGTTTATTCCCTCGTTTATAGTATATGTTATGATCGAACCATTTTTCCTTGCATAAAATGTATCAGCATTTCATTTCGTGAAATGAAAACGAGTTCATAGTATGATTATCATCGTATATGTTAGGTTACTATGAGAGCAGTTCGGAAATCACAGTAATATGTTGTGGAAGTTTGACAGTCGATATTCAGTGCAGGAAGTTACGTTTACTTAATGTTTACTGTTGGGCGCAGAACTAGCTAAACTGGGAGACAATCTGTTGCCGACCATTTGAAGCAGTTCATTTGCCTCGAAAGTGTTGTAAAACTGTTAGAGCACAATGCATCTCTGTTGATTGGCTGAGGTGCATTGTGCATTGTGTATATAACTGTATATAATGATTAGTTATTGCTTTTATAGGATAAGTAATCTATAATCTTTTTTATCAAGTTTTGGTGTGACCTATTTACAACCCCTTCTCATCAAGCGAAAGCAGGGCAGTTGATGATTCCTCGGGTGAGTTAGTCATGGGTGTGACCGTATCATATTGTGGTAGTCTCTCAGTTGCCCATTTTCACTTTACTATGCACTTACCTAAGCTAAACGTCATCAACCATTTATCAGACAAACACTGAAACTTTCTGAGGTTCCTTTGTGGGTTGTTCTAGATCCTCAACATCCCTTACTTCTTTTATGACATTGGCATCAACCACATTCATGAATGATGCCAAGTCCAGTCCAATCCTTCGGCGATGGGCGCACTCCACTAATAATCCAAACCCATTTTGAGGATGATACCCCTGACTTTTGTCCTTTGTTCCCTTCCACTAATATGAGAGTCTGCCCCATATCCCTGCCTGAAGGACAATCTTTTTTACCAGACAGACTTGTGGTGCAGTCTGTGTGTGTGTGTGTGTGGGAGCGCCAAATTACCTATTTGTACTGAATGGAGAGGGACTTTTACACTCATGGGACCTCATCTCTTGAACATTTTCTACCGTCATACAACTTCTTAGATTCACGTATGCTGTCTGCGCTAATCATATCTTCAGTCATTATGTTCCATTCTGCCATACTCAAATGCTATAAAAGTATTTCTTTACATACTTTTTTGATGTTTTGCTTAATTTCATGTTATATCCTCTGTATCATCTATTCCATGTCATCACCCTGTTTTAAAAGCTCAAGGGTATGGTCAGTTCACTCCTTACTCTTTTCTTTTTCCAAGGTCGGCAAATTTCAGACCTTTAGCCCCTTCCCTGTAACTCATTTCTCTTAAATTTATACCATCTTTCTTGCCCTCCTGTGGAACTTCTGCATTAGCTCTTTGCGCTTCTGTATGTGCAGTGACCAAACCTGAGAAGCACATTCTAGTTTGGACCTAAATATTTCCTGATACATATACTTGAAAGCAATTCTAATATTTGCCAGAAGACAGATCGTCTTCTTGACTATTCTCCTGGTGATAGGTTACTGTCAATGTTGCTCTTAACTCCTTCTCAAACACAGAATCCTCAAGTTTACTTCCTGTCAGACAATAATTATACTGAGGCTTTCTTTCACTTTACTCCATCCTCATTATGTTATATTTGCTTGTGTTGAATTCCATCAGCCATGTTTCAGACCAACTCAGAAGTCCGTTTTGTTCCATTTGTATTCATATCTGATGCAATTCCCCTCGCTTTCTTACGTCCCTCATGACCATTACATTATCTGCAAACATATTCAGTTAAGCAAGCCAATCACATAGATTAAGAAGAGTATCGGTCCAAAAACAGAACCCTGAGTCACTCCGGTGGTGACCCTCACCCATGGGGAGTAGACCCTTCTGACATGCGCCCTCTGCTCCCTTCTTCTGTGATAATCTTCTATCCAACGGATGATGGTTATTCAGGCCTGGTATTGCAGTTTTTGATCAGCTTCCCGTGAGGTTTGTCAAATGTTTTCTGACAGTCAGTATCTAAACAATCTACTCAACCTTTCCTTTTGTCTAAGACAGTGCTCACTTTCTCAGAAAAATCTAAGAGGTTCGTTATACATGATCTCCTTTCCTTAAAACTGTGTTTCCTTTCACTTAGGTAGTTTTTCCTCTGTAGAGAGTCATCCACTTGCTTTCTGTTAACTTTTCCATTACCTTACAGACCACACCTGTTAAGGAGACAAGCTCACTGCCTCTTCCCGGTCTCCTTTCTTGTAGATGGGTATGATGTTTGCCCTTTTCCACCCTCTTGGCACTTTTCCTATCTCCAGCGACATCTGGAAGAGTATTTCAAGAGGTGTTTTCTAATGTATCTGCAATCAGCTTCAGCACGTAAGGTGAAATTTCATCAGGACCATGAGCTTTGTATTGGCCAAGACCTGTAGGTATTTCGTTAATGTCTTTTTTAGATATCTTAACATTTTGTAAAGCCTCCACTATGAAAACACTTCAGTTCCTCACATATCCTGATATCACCCTCTACTATTTCCCCCTCTTAATCCCTGTTTCTTATCAACTGGTCCTTAACTGCCAATCTACTTCTGATAAAGTTAAGGAAAAGTTTTAGACTTTCTCCCTCCTTGTGCACAATAATCTTTTCTAAATTTCTCTGTTCCAATTTTCTTATCCTAATATAGTTATTCCCTGCTATATTATACTTTGCATAAGCTGACCCAAATCTCCTCCACTGCATATCTCGAAACTCTCTTACTTATCACATTTATGATCAAACAATTCATGCCTCTTTCAAAACCTTCCCTCTGTGTTGAAGGCTAGAGGCACTCGATTTCAATCCAATGTAAATTTCACAGAATCTTTTAACACAATCTGCTGATTCCTGGCTTCTGAATTCCATATTCCAGTTTGTTTTACAATAGAGATTGTTAGATTCTGTGTTGTTTCCAAGATTTTATCTCCTTAAGTTCCTTTTCATCATTGCTCTTTTAATTTCCTCGTATACCACATAATCAAACTTATCTCTCCAGGATCACTTTTTCCAAGAAGAGTATTATAAAGGATAATTTCAATATCCACGCTAGAGTGTATAAAGATAAGATCTAGTAATGAGGGTGAACCAAACCATCTCATCTTAGTGCGTTCAATGACATGCTAGTATAGGAAATTTCCGGAACACAATGCAGAAACTTTTGTCCTTATGATTCCCTGTCACCATGAGAATCCAAATCTCGCCAATTTATCTCATTATAACTGAAATCCCCCGTCATCAGTACCTTTACCTTTTCTGGGAAGTGCGTATTTTATTTTTCATGTACCATCCTAATTGTCTTTCGTTGTTATCGTTGTATTATTGTTCTGGATAAATAGTATTCTTTGGAGGGTTATATATCATCATCACTACTATGCACTCTTTTCCTACAGTTATCATTCCCATTATGTATTGTCTAAATAGGTCATCTATTACTGGATCATGAAGCTTAAGTTCATATCTTATTAGAAGAGCCAAACCTCCTCCTCCTTTGTCCTCAATTTCCCACCTTACTATCTGGACACAAAAGGTGAGATATGCAGTCTTCCGGTTTATGCCTTCTTGCCTGTATTCTTTTCTCTTTTCCTTTCTTCCTTTGGTCTTTCATGCTTTATGAATATTCTATTAAATACCACCTCTCTTTCATATTCTTAACCTGTTATAGTACCCCCTGGCTAGATGATTTCAAATAAAACGTAACCACAATTCATTGACTGTAACCGCCAAAATTTTCCACTTTCCTTTTATCAGAGATTACATCTTGTATTTCTATTGCCTTTAGTAATCATTCAATGAAAATTCCTTTTTTCTTCCCATTTCCTCTTTATTTGATGCGTGCTCTTTCTCCAGTCCAAAAGTAATTAAAGATTTACATTTGTCGAACTGATTCCATCAAGTGTGATTCATTAAATGTTTTGACCTAAGCGCTGATCCTGCATGCTCTGCTCTTTTCTGATATTCTTATTTACCAAACCATAGGTTTCGTTGGTTGTTTTGTTTCTACAGCTTCACTCAGTGCCCTAGACACCTCAGTTTTAGTGTTCCATGATTCCTGTATTTCTGGTCAAGTACTGAACCCTGTGGTACATCTGTAACTTCAACCCATTTTGAGAAAGTTCCCCACACACGTGTGCTTTCATTTTTTTCTTGATAAGGTAATATTTTACCCAAGTATCCTACTCTTTATTCCTTACTGAATCTCTTATGTGATATAGGGTCAAGTCATCTCTTTTGTATACAAGAGAGCTCACTCTCTCAGCGAAATCTAACGAGTTCGTTACACATGACCTCCTGTTCTTTAAACGATTTTATCTCTTTTTTTAAGTAATGTATTCTCCTCTGCAGGAAAGCTTCTATTTGCCTTTTGATTATCTTTTCCCTTTACCATACAAACCACACTCGTCAGGGAGACCTGTCTGCATTTCAGTGCCTACTCCCTGTCTCTTTTCTTGTAGATAGGAATGATAATTGCCATCTTCCATTCAGTTGGCATTTTGCCCTTTTTCCTAGAGACATCTTGAACAGCATTTCAAGTGGTTTGACAGGTGTGTCTGCTCACATCTATAGCACATATGGAAAACTTTCATCAGAACCATTTAGCATGATTAGCGTCAGGGACCTTGAGTATTCTGTTTACATCCTCACTAATTATTGCGGTGCTTTCTAAGATCTCTCTATTCTGTCCTATTGGTATTGGTACTATAGTCCTTCCCACTGTAAACACTATTTTGAACCTGTCATTTAGCTTTTGGTATATCCTTAAGGAATCCAATGCAATTCTTTCCTCTGAACCCCTTAACCTGGTTAGTTGCTCTTTAGTTGACACTTTCTCTCTGATGAATTTATAGAACAGTTTTAGATTATTCCCTGCCTTATCCACAATATTATCCCTGCCATATCCAAAATGTTTTCCCTTGATTTATCCACAATGTTTTCCCCTGCCTGTCCACAATATTATCCCCTGCCTTATCCAAAATATTTCCCCTGCTTTATCCACAATGTTTCTCCTTGCTTTATCCATGTTATTATCCTCCGCCTTATGCACAGTATCATCCCTAGCTTTATCCACGATACTATCCCCTGTCTTATTCACATTATTATTCCCCGCTTTATCCTCATAGTCATCCCTTGCCTTATCCACAATATTGCTTTCTAGGCTTCATTGTCCCTTCTTTCGTATCCTGCAATACCCATTTATCACTATCTTTTATATTACAATTGCTGGCTACCTGTCGTTCCGCCAATACCTTCGTCAGAGCATATTGCAAGGCCTTTTGACATCTTTTTGTGAGCCACTCCTCCATCTTTTTTAATCAATCTTCCCTTTGTATCTACTCCTGCTCCTTAACTGTGAATTTCACAGAACATTCAACCAAAATGTATTAGTTCCTGGATGATGACCTCAATATCCTAATTCGTGTTACCATAGAAATTGTTAAGTTCATTGTAGTTTGCACGATTATATATCTTCTCATAGTGTGGTCTCATCACTGCCCTCTTGATATCCACATGATCAAACTTGAGCAATACATGATCAATTTTCCCACTTAATGTATCATATATCATACTCTCAGTATCTATGCTAGTTTCTGTCATGATAAGTGATATTGTATCTGTCGCTCTTATCCTAGTTTATTCATTCTCACTTGATAAAGGACATTTTCCTGATATACTCTAAGAAATTGCCTCCGTGAGAATCCAAAGTCCGTACTCTAATTCTTTATAATCTATCTATGAGAAGTACATGTCGTAGTGCTTTATAAACATATATGCCATCCTAATAACTACATCACTGTTATCAATCTATATTTGTTCTGTATATTTAATCTGGGATCTTTAGAGGATCATATAATACCAATGCAAGTACTGTATGCACATCTTTCTTAGAATTTTCCTTCCCATCATATACCGTCTAACTGGATCACTCTTCACTATTTCCTGACACTGAAGATTCTGTCTTATCAGGAAAGCCAGTCTTACTCCTCCTTTGTCATTTCTTTACCATTGTGTCTAATTACCTAATTTCTGTGGATACGAAGCTTCGATGGCTGGCGGAGGTCAACCGGGAGTTTCAATTTGATCGGAACCTGGCAGAAGTCAAGATGTCAGCAATGACTTCTACTGTTTGAAACCTATAGCTTTTCCCTATAACTTAACTCTCTTAATTCTGGCATCATCTTTATTGCTCTCATCTGAACCTTTTCTGTTTGTTGTGTTTCTTTAGATGCAGTGGTGACCAAATTTGAGAAGAAATTCTAGCTTTGGCATTATGTAAGATGTGAATAGCATACTGAATATTGTCTTATCTATTTACGTAAATACAGTGCTTATAGTTGCCATCAGACAATTTATCGCTCTTACTATTCTCCTAAGGTGGGACTCTGGCGACAGGGTAGACTCTGTCGACTTCCAGACTTCTATGTCATACATGTTCCTAGGAGAAAATCGAATCCTCCTACATGATAATTATATCGAGGCCTTCTTCCGCTGTGTATCAGCCTAACAATCTTATGTTCATACAGGTCGAATTTCATCAACCATGTACTAGACCAGGGGTAGGCAACCTACATCCGCCGGCCAGATCCGGCCCGCAAACGTGTTTCCTTATTCAGTTTCACGCGACCACACTTACACGCCCAGGTTTTCAGGTGGGATCTTTCAAGTTTGTAAACAGATACAGCGTCACTGTGTTTTAACAAGAAATCCAAGCTAAATATCTATTCGAAGAAGAAAATATAACTCATTCTAGTAAGGTATGTATTTTGTCACCTCATTTGTGGTTTAATACAGTAGATAGGCAAGTGATTAGTGAAGAATATTTCTGACTAATCAGCCCTTTTCTACGTCCGCCTCGGAGTGATGCTCTCTTAGATCTGGTGGTTAATAGGCATGTTAGGGTGACAGTTCACATGTCACTCAACTTGTCAACGTTTTGCAGCAACACGATATCACGTGAACCAGATATTTACATATTACATATTGGAAAAAGAATAGGGACATTTTTAGTTTTACGAGGTGTCTGCTGCACCGGTGCCGGTTTCGACTGTACAACAATCATCCTCAGTATAAATAAAATCTGAACATAAAAAAAACATAGCAAAGTTCCAAACAAAAGAAGCTTTGAAATATAAACGTGTTACTAACGGTGAAAACAATGGCGGCAAATAAAAAGCACAAAAAACAAAAACAGCGTTACACATCAGTATGAAAGGGTTGAATTTACATGAAAAACTTGTTTGTTGAGATGGTTTTTCTTTATCGATATGAATAGCTTCTTTAATCTTAAGTTAATACGAAGGAAGTACTCGTGCCAGCTACGATGTCGCAAAACGTAGTGCAGAAAAGATGAAGCCTTTTACAGATGGAGAGTTGTCAAAGAATGTTTACTGGCAGTGGTGGATAGTGTTTGTCCAGAAAAGGAATCTTTATTTGCATCTATCAGCCTGTCTGGAAGAAAGATCACATGGCGAATTGAAGAAATGTCAGTAAATGTTAAAAATGTTAGGTTTAGGGGATGTCTGCAACGAATCGCAATATTTTTCAATTGCGTTTGATGAGAGCACAGACTTGAGAGACGCTATTGAACTTGCGGTGTTTGTGCGAGGACTGACCTCAACTTTTCAAATTTTTGAAGAGTTTATTCAGTTAATTCCTACGAAGGACAAGGTTAATGTTGCAGATATTTTTGAATCTTTGTTGAAAATGATGTCAGAAATGAATCTTGATGTGTCGAAGTTAATTAGCATCACAACTGATGGGACACCAGCAATGATGGGGAAAGAAAAAGGCATCATCGCATTGCTGCAAGGACAAATGGAAAACCTTGGAATCGCACAGAAATTGGTTAAAATTAATTGTATTATCCATCAAGCGGTATTATGTGCCAAGTCTCTGAAATTAAAGGATGTTATGGACATTGTAGTTTCGGTAGTGAATCTGATCCTATATCGTGGATTGAATCATCGCAAGTTTCAGCAGGTTTTGCTGGCTACGGAGGCAGAATATGGAGACCTGGCTTATTTCTGCAATGTACGCAGGCTTAGCCGAGGGTCAATGCTGGAAAGAGTATTTGCATTGCATGAAGAGGTGGCAATATTCCTTGAAAGCAAAAATGAGGGTGCTTCACATTGTCGTGATCCTGATTGGCTTGCAACCTTGATATTTCTTGTAGACATTACGTCTCATTTAAATAACTTGAATCTACAACTTCAAGGAAAAAATCAGCTGATACGTGACATGTATGATCATATTGTGGCTTTTGAAAAAAAA
>JAYMFT010064178.1:0-14798 GCA_038088735.1 Panulirus argus | reverse complement strand
TAACCTACTTGTTTATTCTGTTGTTATTGCAGGTAAGAATATTTGTAAATTTGAAGACAAGAAAAAAATTTGAACGGAACATAAAAGATCAGGAAAGGAGAGACAGCAATGGGACGAGGTTTACCCAAAATAAGTTATCTTTCTCCTTTTCCATTCTTTTCTCAGCTTTAGGATATCATTTATTTGGCCAGGCTGACGTGTTTTTCAGTCTGACAGACTTTTGTGCTATTAAAGAAACTCAGTAAGAATATGTGGAACATAATAGTAATCAAAAGCTGGAAATGAATTACTTTTTTTTCAGAAGCATGAAAACAGAGAAGCAGGTGAGAAATATTGATATTGTGAATATGAGAGTGAAGAATTGACTCCTGTCAAGGTTATCAGTGGGAACTTGGGTTAAGCAGACTAAATCTATTTTTTTTTTTTTCCAAATCTCAGTCCATTCACCTGCAACGGCGTATTGACGCAACTGAAGCAGATCTTTAGGGGAGAAGATGATTAAGGAGAGAGAGAGAGAATCCTATAGTATATTTTTTAGCAAGTTGATTCTTTGATACAGCTCAGCATTGCTTAAAACTCTACCCCCGGGCATCTAGCTGGAAGTGATCTTAACCTTTGCCGGGTTATTTAGGTTCAATAACAACTTGATTAGGTAGCTAGTTAAGGCCTTACAGCTTATCCTCTACTGTAGCCGGACTGGTTAAGATGATCATCCTGGCTCGATCGTACATATGAAATGGTACGGCTGTAAATCTGGGTGGGTCCCTAGTCTGACTACATCGTTCAGCCAAGCAGCGCCTTAATGGCGGCTTGGTCGCGCCACTCTAGATGCCGCCATAATGTTGGCTTCGTGACAAATGTGGACGAGGTCTTACCATCGTTTTGGACATATCATATAGGCGGTTTGGCTGGTTAAGGAATGTAAGTGGTTGAAGCTTAATTGCTGGTATGACTATTAATTCATATTACTTCTTTTTTGTAAACTCGTTATGGTGAAATAATATAATTCTGTTTTAGCCAGTCTCTCTCTCTCTCTCCGTCTGGGGACTAAGACAACAGGGTAAAGCAATGACGGTTTGGCGAGACCTCCGCATCAATAAATCAACGCATTAATTTCCGGTTTGTAGTTGTCTGACGAAGGTGGAACATCGCGGTGGTGGGTGAAGAGCAACTGACGCAGGTTGAGGCGGATGACACAAGGTGAGGCAGGATGGGAATGGAACGGAGGATAAGAAGAAAGGAAGAAGGAGGAGGAAGAGGAGGAGAAGGAGATCATCAGTCCATAACTGAGATGGGAGACAGATAATATACCGGGTGAAAAAGCTATGAATGAATAAGGGAAGACAAACGTTATTAGTGACTGATGTGCTTTACGAAGGACATAGATAATATACATATATACTCATGCAGATAAATAGCAAGAGAGTAATGTCATTCTGGAATACGCTAGTAACCACAAGGAAAGTGAAACACGAAGTTCCGAGCGATTTGGAGATAATTCATATTTTCAAGGATACAGAGGACTTTAAACACCAACAGACCACAGGGTCTTCTAGGAGTGGTTTAATTCCTCCCATACCGATGACTGGGTAATGCCATGTGTGAGTGACTAGGTTTGGATGAATTTACTTAAGTGTGTGCGCTGTATGTAATATCTTGTGTAGGTGTATTACTCGGTAATGTTTTACGATGAGAGAGGATATGTGGCCATAAAATAGGTAACAAATTATCCTAGATAATTACTTTACATATCTATTCCCTGTGTCAAACATATGTTAGTGCGTAGTTATTCTTACATTTCCTTTTTCATTTTTGCTTATTCAGACCTTTGCTTAGCTGTTAATTACCACGTCCTGAAAACCAAATACCTAAATATTAAAATATTCATTGTCTTCTCAAGCCATTTCTTTTCTCATTACTGAACGACAAAAGCTTGTAATGAAGAGGGTGGGTAGTGGTGGTGGTGGTGATAGTGGTAGTGGCTCAAGAGGAGACAAAAGCGAGAGGTGGAGTGGTGGTGGCTTGGTGTGAGTAATACTGGCAACGTTGGGTAAAGGTGGAAGTGGTTGAAATTATGGTGGATGGCGACAGTTTACAGAGAGTAGGCTGGGTGATCAGGGTGGGAGTATATAGGAAGGGTATAATGTTCTCTCTTCCATGGTACACATATTCATGGCCTCTAACCTCTCTCTCACTGCAACTTCTTAATTCTAATCATTGATTATTTTTATTTCTACATATCTGTTTCTCTTTAAGGGGGATTGCTGGGCTTGCATTTCGTAATTTTTGGTCATAATGACGGCTCTTTGACAAGAAAAAAAAAAAACTGCTAAAAAGGCAGGAGAAAAAACTGGGGTATTCTAAATAAGGAATGTAATCATAGCTGGAAAAAAAAGTAATCGTAGAAACACCAAATGGATTGCAGGAAGAAAATCAAACTCCTGATTATCGAAGTTACGACGGCGATCCAGATTTTGTTTCCCACTGATTATATTTCCTTTTCATGTTGAGGATGCTCCTTTGTGGTTATTCATTAGCAGTTATGGTCATTCACCGTCAGTTCCCATCAGATTTAGCCACTTGGTTGTTTAACAGCCGTTTATTATAATCTTCTGGAGGTCAGCTGTCATCACCGAATAGTAGTGATACTTCTTTGATTTCAATATCTAATGGTAATGGCTTCTTATCCCCATTTATTGGTCGTAGTTACTGACTTGTACAGTGTGTCTAGCTACATGAACGCATCGGCCATCTATGTTGCGAGGTGTAGACAGCCTGAAATTACCTGTTTGTACTATAAGGGGGAAGGGAGAGTTTTACATTCGTAAGGCCCCACGTAATGAACACCACGTAGTGTAGCACAGGTACGAGAAATATCACGTCGAACGTTAACAGAGCTTTCTGGGAGACAGAGACCGAAAACACTGTACATCTCGTGTCCCTCTAGGGCAGAGGATGTATTCATGAGCCTATCACTTGAGTAGATGGATTCGATATTACGAAAAATGTTTACATCCATCGTCAACGCCTTGATTAAAGCTTGTATTCGTAAAGGCAAAACGGTAATAACTCCTACACTGTGCCATTAGAGCATTTTGCACGAAGCTGACTATTACTCCTTTGAGGGAACTAGAATATTTCTTTACTTGAAATCAGAATAAGATCCTCCTGTTTCCTAGGCTACCGGGGCCTTCAATTTGGGTTCCGGTACATTCACCCCTGCTTTATCAGATACATATTATAAACGAATTCATATTTTGATGAAAGTTATCATGCAAATTTGTATAACTGATGCTCCAATGACTGCCAATGTTTGCTTTCGCTAGCAAGCTTCTCAGAAGACCAAAAACGTTAGCGATAATGATTCTGTTTACTGTTAAACATTCAAAGACTTAAAATGATTAGTTCATATTGTTAAAAAGTTTTGATTACCTTTCTCATCGCAGATTATACATCATTTATCTCGTTTACCAAAATATATCATTTTCTTCAAACAAGTAATTACGTTTTCTTTTCCTGTGCGAGCCGTAACAAATGTTATAAGGGCTTGAACTGTCATTTTAAGGAAAAATTCTTCGACAGCTAGAAAGTTTAATTAATAAAAATAATTTCAGCAAACTCCGGATACAGTTACATGTCCAAGTTGTGTACAAAAGTGCACTAACATAACTGAAGTTGCTGAAACACTTTTAGGCTCAATGAAGTTGTTGTAACGCAAGTTTACGTTCACTGAAGCTGCTGAGAAACACGTTTACGCTCACTGAAGTTGTTGAAACGAACGTTTACGTCACTAGAATTGCTGAAACTCACGTTTACGCTCGTTGAAGATCCTGAAACACACGTTTACGCTTACTGAAGCGGCTGAAACGCACGTTTATGCTCGCTGAAGTTGCTGAAACACACTTTTACGCTCACTGAAGTTCCCGAAAGGTACGTATATGCTCATTAAAGTTGCTGAAACACACTTTTACGCTCACTTAAGTTCCCGAAACGCACGTATATGCTCAATGAAGCTGCTGAAACGCACGTTTACGCTCACTGAAGATGCTGAAACGCACGTTTACGCTCACGGAAGTTGCAGAAAACACGTTAACGCTCACTGAAACTGCTGAAACGCACGTTTATGCTTACTGAAGGTGCTGAAACGCACGTTCATACTGAAGCTGCTGAAACGCACGTTCAAGCTCACTGAAGCTGCTGAAACGCACGTTCACGCTCATTGAAGATGCTGAAACACATGTTCACGCTCACAAAGAGTTGCTGAAACACGTTTATGCTCACTGAAGCGGTTGAAACGCACCTTTTTGCTTACTGAAGTTGCTGAAACGAACGTTTACGTTCACTGAAGTTGCTGAAATGCAAGTTCATGCTTACTGAAGTTGTTGAAAGACACGTCTACGCTCACTGAAGTTGCTGAAACACACGTTTACGCTCACTGAAGCTGCTAAAACGCATGTTTACGCTCACTGATGCAGCTGAAACGGATGCTAACTCTTAATGAAGCTGGTTAAAGGCACGTTTCGCTTACTGGAAATGCTGAAACGCACGAATACGCTCACTAAAGTTGCTAAAACACACGTTTACGCTCACTGAAGTTGCTGAAACGCACGTTGACGCGCATTGAAGCTGCTGAATTGCACATTTATGCATACTGAAGTTGCTGAAATGCACGTTTACGCTCACTGAAGTTTCTAAAACATATGTTTACGCTCAATGAATATGCTGAATCGCAGGTATATGCTCACTAAAGCTGGTGAAACACACGTTTACGCTCACTTAAGTTGCTGAAACGCATGTTTAAGCTCAATGAAGTTACTAAAACGCACGTTTATGCTCACTAAAGTTGATGAAACACACGTTTTCGCTCATTGAAGTTGCTGAAACATACGTTTACGCTCACTGAAGTGGCTGCAACACGTTTATGCTCACATAAGTTGCTGAAACGCACGTTTATGCTCACTGAAGTTGTTGAAACGCACGTTTACGCTCACTGAAATTGCTAAAACACACGTTTACGCTCACTGAGGTTGCTGAAACGCACGTTTACACTCAATGAAAGTTGCTGAAACGCACATTTATGCTGACTGATGCGGTTGAAATGCACGTTTTCTCTTACTGAAGCTGCTGAAACACAAGTTTACTCTCTCTGAAGTTGCTGAAACGCACGTTCACGCTCATTGAAAGTTGCTGAAACGCACGTTTATGCTCACTAGAGCGGCTGAAACGCACGTTTTCTCTTACTGAACATGCTGAAACGCACAAAAGTGCACTAACATAACTGAAGTTGCTGAAACGCACGTTTACGCTCTCTGAAGTTGCTGAAACACGTCTACGCTCACTGAAGCTTCTGAAACATGCGTTTATGCTCACTGAAGCTGTTGAAACGCACGTTTACGCTCACTGAGGTTGCTGGAAAGGACGTTTACGCTCATTGAAGTTGCTGAAATGTATGTTCACGCTCACTGAAGTTGCTGAAACGCACGTTAACGCTCACTGAAGTTGGTGAAACGCACGTTTCGCTCACTGGAATTGCTGAAACGCACGATTACGCTTATTAAAGTTCCTTAAACGTTTAACACGTTTATGCTCATTAAAGTTGCTGCAACGCAGGTAACGCTCACTGAAGCTGCTGAAACGGACATTTATGCTTATTGAAGTTTCTGAAAAGCACGTTTACGTTGCTGAAGTTGCTGAAACACACGTTTACGGTCACTGAAGTTGGTGACACACACGTTCACGCACACTGAAGCTGCTAAAACACGTTTACGTCCACTGAAGTTGCTGAAACACGTTTACGCTCACTGATGTTGCTGAAACGCACGTTCACGCGCACTGAAGTTGCTGAAATGCACGTTTACGCTCACTAAAGAAGCTGAAATACACGTTTACGCTTACTGAAGATGCTGAAACACACGTTTACGCTCACCGAAGCTGCTGAAACACGTTTATGCTCACTGAAGTTGTTAAAACACACGTTGACGCTAACTGACTTTGCTGAAACGCACGTTTATGCTCACTGAAGCTGCTGAAACACACGTTTACGCTCAACGAAATTGCGGAAACACACGTTTACGCTCAATGAAGTTGATGAAACACGTTTACGCTCACTGAAGTTGCTGAAACACACGTTTACGCTCATTGAAGCGGCTGAAACACGTTTATGCTCACAGAAGTTGCCGAAACACACGTTTATATTCAATGAAGTTATTGAAACGCACGATTTCGCTCACTAAAGTTGCTGAAACACACGTTTACGCTCATTGAAGTTGCTAAAACACACATTTACTCTCACTGAAGCTGCTGAAACGCACGTTTATGTTCAATGAATTTGCTGAAACGCACGTTTATGCTCACTGGAGTTGCTTTAACGCACGTTTCCGCTCACTAAAGTTGCTGAGACACACGTTTACGCTCAACGAAGTTACTGATACGCACGTTTACGCTCATGGAAGCTGGTGAAATGCACACCTCGTGCTTACTGAAGTTGCTGAGACGCACGTTTACGCTCACTGAAGTTGCTAAAACACACGTTTAAGCTCACTGAATTTGCTGAAACACACGTTTACGTTTACTGAAGCTGCTGAAACTCACGTTGACGCTCACTGAAGTTGCCAAAACACGTTTACGCTGGCTGAAATTGCTGAAACGCACGTTTATGCTCACTGAAGCTGTTGAAGAGCACGTTCACGCTCACTGAAGCTGTTGAAATGCACATTTATGCTTACAGAAGTTGCTGAAACGCACGTTTACGCTCACTGAAGTTGGTGAAACACATGTTTACGCTCATTGAAACTGCTGAAACGCATGTTTACGCTCACTGAAGTTGCTGAAACGCATGTTAACGCTCACTGAAGTTGATGAAACGCGTTTCGCTCACTGGAATTGCTGAAACGTACGAATACGCTCACTAAACTTGCTGAAACACTTTTAGGCTCACTGAAGTTGTTGAAACACGTTTATGTTCACTGATGTTGCTGAAAAACGTTCACGCTCATTGAAGTTACTGACACGCACGTTTATGCTCACTGAAGCTGCTGAAAAGCACGTTTACGCTCACTGAAGTTGCTGGAACGAAGGTTTACGGTCACTGAAGTTGCTGAAACTCACGTTTACGCTCACTGAAGATGCTGAAAAACACGTTAACACTAAACGAAATTGCTGAAACGCACGTTTACGCTTGCTGAAGCGGCTGAAACGCACGTTTTTGCTCGCTGAAGTAGCTGAAACACTTTCATGCTCACTGAAGTTCCTGAAACGCACTTATATGCTAACTGAAGCTGCTGAAACGCACGTTTATGCTCACTGAAGTTGCTGAAACGCACGATTACGCTCACCGAAGTTCCAGAAACACACGTTCACGCTCACTGAAGCTGCTGAAACGCACATTTATGCTTACTGAAGGTGCTGAAACGCACGTTCATACTGAAGCTGCTGAAACTCACGTTCACGCTCACTGAAGCCGCTGAAACGCAAGTTCATGCTCATTGAAGCTGTTGAAACGCACGTTTACGCTCACTAAAAGTTGCTGAAACGCACGTTTATGCTCACTGAATCGGTTGAAACGCACCTTTCTGCTTACTGAAGTTGCTGAAACGCACGTTTACGCACTCTGAAGTTGCTGAAACGCACGTTCACGCTCACTGAAGTTGCTGAAACACACGTTACGCAGACTAAAGTTACTGGAACGCACATTTACGTATTCTGAAGTTGCTGAAACGCATGTTTACGCTCACTGAAGTTGCTGAAACCACGTTAACGCTCACTGAAGTTGGTGAAACGCACGTTTCGCTCACTGAAGTTGGTGAAACGCACGAATACGCTCACTAAAGTTGATGAAACACACGTTTACGCTCACTGAAGTTGTTGCAACGCACGTTTACGTTCACTCAAGTTGCTGAAACAAACTTTTACGCTCACTGAAGTTCCTGAAACGCACGTACATGCTCACTGAAGCTGCTGAAACGCACGTTTACGCTCACTGAAGTTGCTGAAACGCAGTTTACGCACATTGAAGTTGTTGAAACGCGTTTACGCTCACTGAAGCTGCTGAAACGCACATATATGCTTACTGAAGGTTCTGAAACGCACGGTCATACTGAAGCTGCTGAAACGCACGTTCACGTTCTCTGAAGCTGCTGAAACGCACGTTCACACTCATTGAAGATGCTGAAACGCACGTTTACGCTCACTAAAAGTTGCTGAAACGCACGTTTATGCTCACTGAAGCGGTTGAAACGCACCTTTATGCTTACTGAAGTTGCTGAAATGCACTGAACCACAGTGGTTCTCAACCTGTGGTAGGTGAAGTCATTGGTTCCCAACCTGTGGCACGTGAACCAGATTGCTTCCCAACCTGTGATACGTGAACCACAGTGGTTCCCAACCTGTGGTACGTGAACCACAGTGGTTCCCAACCTGTGGTACGTGAATCACAGTGGTTCTCATCCTGTGGCTCGTGAAACACAGTAGTTCACATCCTGTGGTACGCGAACCTTAGTGGTTCCCAACCTGTGGTACGTGAATCATAGTAGTTCCCAGCCTCTGGCACGTGAACCACAGTGATTCCCAACCTATGGTATGTAAACCACAGTGGTTCACATCCTGTGGTAGGTAAATCCCAGTGGTTCCTGACCTGTGCTAGGTGAACCACAGTGGTTTCCAACCTGTGGTAGATGAACCACAGTGGTTCCCAATCTGTGGTACATAAGCCACGGTGGTTAACATCCTGTGGTCCCAGAACCATAGTGATTTTCAACCTGTGGTACGTGAACCATAGTGGTTCCAAACCCGTGCACGTGGAACACAGTTGTTCCCAACTTATGGCACGTGAACCACAGTGCTTCCCAACCTGTGGTAGGTGAACCACACTGGTTCCCAACCTGTGGTACGTGAATCACAGTGGTTCCCTATTTATGGTGCGTGAACCACAGTAGCTCACAACCTGTGGTACGTGAACCACAGTGGTTTCCAACTTGTGGTATGTGAACCACAGTGGTTCCCAACCTGTGGTACGTAAATCACAGTGGTTCTCATCCTGTGGTAGATATCACAGTGGTTTCCAACCTGTGGCATGTGAACCACAGTGGTTCCCAACCTGTGGAACGTGAATCACAGTTGCTCCCAACCTGTAGCACGTGAACCACAGTGGTTTCCAACCTGTGGTACGTGAACCACAGTGGTTCCCAATCTGTGATACGTGAACTGCAGTGGCTCCAATCCTGTGGTAGATACCACAGTGGTTCCCAACCTGTGGTAGGTGAACCATAGTGGTTCCCAACCTGTAGTAGATACCACAGTGGTTCCCAACCTGTGGTAGGTGAACACAGTCGTTCCCAACCTGTGGCACGTGAACCAGAGTGACTCCCAACCTTTGGTACATGAACAACAGTGGTTCCCAACCTGTGGTACGTGAACCACAATGGTTCTAAGCCTGTGGCACGTGAACCACAGTGGTTCCCAACTTGTGGCAAGTGAACTAGAGTGGTTCCATCATTAGGCACGTGAACCACATTGGTTCACATCCTGTGGTAGGTGAACCACAGTGGTTCCCAACCTTTGGTACGTGAGCCACAGTGGCTTCAACCTTGGTACGAGAACCATAGTGGTTCCCAACCTGTGGTACGTGAACCGCAGTGGTTCCAAGCCTGTGGCATGTGAACCACAGTGGTTTCCATCCTGTGGCACGTGAACCACAGTGGTTCCCATCCTGTGGTCCCAGAACCATAGTGGTTTTCAACCTGTGGTACGTGAACCATAGTGGTTCCAAACCCGTGCACGTGGAACACAGTTGTTCCCAACTTATGGCACGTGAACCACAGTGGTTCCCATACTATGGAACCTGAACCATGGTGGTTCCCAACCTGTGGTACGTTAACCACAGTGGTTCACATCCTGTGGTAGGTGAACCACAGTGGTTCACATCCTGTGGTACGTGAACCACAGCGTTTCACATCCTGTGGTACGTGAACAATAGTGGACCATATCCTGTGGTACGTGAACCACAGTGGTTCCCAGGCTGTGTTAGGTGAACACAGTGGTTCACAACCTGTGGCATGTGAACCCCAGTGCTTCCCAACCTGTGGTACGTGAACCACAGTGCTTCCCAATCTGTGGTACGTGAACCACAGTGGTTCCCATCATGTGTCCCGTGAACCACATTAGTTCACATCCTTTGCTACGTGAACCATAGTGGTTCCCAACCTGTGGTACGAGAAACACAGTAGTTCCCAACCTGTGGTACGTAAACTAAAGTGGTTCACATCCTGTGGTAGATATCACAGTGGTTCACATACTGTGGTAGGTGAACCCCAGTGGTTCCTGACCTATGGTAGGTGAACCACATTGGCTCCCAACCTGTGGTAGATGAACCACAGTGGTTCCCAGTCTGTGGTACATGAACCACTGTGGTTCACATCCTATGGTACGTGAACAATAGTGAAACATATCATGTGGTACGTGAATCACAATGGTTCCCATCCTGTGGTAGGTGAACCACAGTGCTTCCCAACCTGTGGTACGTGAACCACAGTTGTTCTCCATTCATGATGCGTGAACCACAGTAGGTCTCAATCTGTGTTACGTGAACCACATTGGTTCCCAACTTGTGGCACGTGAATCACAGTGGTTCTCAGCTTATGGTACGTGAACCACAGTGGTTCCCAGCCTGTGGTACATGAACCAAACTGGTTCCTAACCTCTGATACGTGAACCACAGTGGTTCCCGACCTGTGGCACGTGAACCACAGTGGTTCCCAACCTGTGGTACGTGAATCACAGTGGCTCCCATCCTCTGGTAAATATCACAGTGGTTCCTAACCTGTGGCATGTGAACCACAGTGGTTCCAAACCTGTGGCAAGTGAACCACAGTGGTTCCCCACCTGTGGTACGTGTACCACAATAGTTTCCAACTTATGGCACGTGTACCACCGTGTTTCCCATCCTGTGGCATGTGAACTACAGTGGTTCCCAACCTGTGGTACGTGAACCACAGCTGTTCCCAACCTGTAGCACGTGAACCACAGTGATTTCCAACCTGTGGTTCGTGAGCCACAGTGGTTCCCAATCTGTGATACGTGAACCTCAGTGGCTCCCATCCTGTGGTCGATACCACAGTGATTTCCAAATTGTGGCACGTGAACCACAGTGGCTCCTATCCTGTGGTAGATACCACCGTGGTTCCTAACCTGTGGCACGTGAACCACAGTGGTTCATATCCTGTGGCAGGTGAACCACATTGGTTCTCAGCCAGTGGTACATGAATCACAGTGGTACTTGAATAACAGTGGTTTCTAACATGTGGTACATTAACCATAATGGTTCACATCCTGTGGTACGTGAACCACAGTGGTTCCAAAACTTTGGCACGTGAACCATAGTGCTTCAAATATGTGGTACGTGAAACAAAGTGGTTTCCAACCTGTGGCACGTGAACAACAGTGGTTCACGTCCTGTTGTAGGTGGACCATAGTGGTTCCTAACCTCTGGTACGTGAACCACAATGGTTCCCAACCTGTAGTACTTGAACCACAGTGGTTCCCAACCTGTGGTATGTGAACCACAGTGGTTCCCAACCTGTGGCACGTGAACCACGTTGGTTCACATCCTGTAGTAAGTGACCCACAGTGGTTCCCAACCTCTGGTACGTGAACCACAGTGGTTCCAAACCTGTGGCACGTGATCCATATTGGTTCACATCTTGTGGTAGGTGAACCACAGTGGTTCCCAACTTGTGGTACGCGGACAACAGCGGTTCCTAATTTGTGGTACGTGAACCATAGTGGTTCCCAACCTATGGTACGTGAACCACAATGGTTCCAAACCAGTGGCACATTAACAACAGTGGTTCCTAACTTGTGGCACGTGAACCACAGTGGTTTCCATCCTGTGGCATGTGAACTACATTGGTTCACATCCTGTGGTACCTGAACCATAGTGGTTCTTAACCTGTGGTACGTGAACCACAGTGGTTCCCAACCTATGGTAGGTGAACTACACTGAATCCAACCTATGGTACGCGAACCACAGTGCTTCCCAACCTGTGGCACGTGAATCACAGTGCTTCCCAACCTGTGGTACGTGAAGCACATTGGTTCCCATCCTGTTGCACGTGATGCACATTGGTTCACATCTTTGGTAAGTGAACCACAGTGGTACGTATACCACAGTGGTTCCCAACCTGTGGTACGTGAACCACAGTAGTTCCCAACCTGTGTTACGTGAACCACATTAGTTCCCGACCTGTGGTACGTGAACCACAGTGGTTTATATCCTGTGGTAAGTGAACCACATTGGTTTCCACCCTGCGGTAGGTTAACCAAAGTGGTTCCCAACCTCTGGTAGATCAACCACAGTGGTTCCCAATCTGTGGTACGTGAGCCACAGTGGTTCCCAACCTCTGGAACGTGACCCACAGTTGTTCCCAACCTGTGGCACGTGAACCACAGTGGTTAACATCCTGTGGTAGGTTAATCACAGTGGTTCCTAACCTGTGGTGAACCACAATGGTTCCCAACCTATGGTACGTGAACCAAAGTGGTTCCCAACCTGTGGTACGTAAACCACAGTGGTTTCCAACATGTGGCACGTGAACCACAGTGGTTCCCAACTTGTGGTACGTGAACGACAAAGGTTCAAAACCTGTTGCACGTGAACTACATTGGCTCACATCCTGTGGTACGTGAACCACAGTGGTTCCCAACCTGTTGTACGTGAACCACAGTGGTTCCCAACCTGTGGTACTTGAACCATAGTGGTTCCCAACCTGTGGTACGTGAACCACAGTGGTTCCAAACCTGTGGCATGAACCACAGTGGTTTGTAAGTTGTTGCACGCGAACTAAAGTGGTTCCCACTCTATGGCACGTGAACCACATTGGTTCACATCCTGTGGTACGTGAACCACAGCAGTTCCCAACCTGTGGTACGTGACCACAGCGGTTCCCAACCTGTGGTACGTGAACCGCAATGGTTCCCAACCTGTGGTACGTGAACCATAGTGGTTCCCAACTGTGGTACGTGAACCATAGAGGTTCCCAACATGTGGTACGTGAACCAAAGTGTTTCCAAATCAGTGGCACGTGAATCACAGTGGTTCCCAACTTGTTGCACGTCAACTAAAGTGGTTCCTGTCATATGGCACGTGAACCACATTGCTTCACATTCTCTGGTAGATGAACCACAGTGGTTCCCAACCTGTGATACGTGAACCACAGTGGTTTCCAACCTGTGGTATGTGAACCACAGTAGCTCCCAACCTGTGGTACTTGAACCACAGTGGTTCCCAACCTGTGATAATTGAACCACAGTGGTTCCCAACTTGTGGTACGTGAACCGTAGTGGTTGCAACCTGTGGTACGTGAACCACAGTGGTTCGAAACCTGTGCACGTGAACCACAGTGGTTTACATCCTATTGTAGGCGAACCACAGTTATTCCTGACCTCTGGTAGGTGAACCAGAATGGTTCCCAACCTGTGGTATATGAACCACAGTGGTTTCCAATCTGTGGTACATGAACCACGGTGGTTCACATCCTCTGGTACGTGAACACCAGTGGAACATATCTTGTGGTACGAGAACCACAATGGTTCCCATCCTGTGGTAGGTGAACTACAGTGGTTCCCAACCTATGGCACGTGAACCACAGTGCTTCCCAACATGTGGTACGTAAACCAAAGTGGTTCTCAACCTGTAGTACGTGAACCACAGTGATTTCCCATTTATGATGCATGAACCACAGTAGCTCCCAACCTGTAGTACGTGAACCACAGTGGTTCCCAACCTGTGGCACATGAACCACAGTGGTTTCCAACCTGTGGTACGTGAACCAAAGTGGTTCCCAACCTCTGATATGAGAACGAGAGTGGGTCCCAAATTGTGGCATGTGAACCACAGTGGTTCCTAACCTATGGTACGTGAGTCACAGTGGCTCCCATCTTGTGGTAGATATCACAGTGGTTCCCAACCTCTGGCATGTGAGCCACAGTGGTTCTTCACTTGTGGAACGTGTACCACAGTAGATTCTAACCTATGCCACATGCACCACTGTGTTTCCTATCCTATGGTACGTGAACCACAGTGGTTCCCAACCTGTTATACATAAACCACAGTGGTTCCCAACCTGTGGTACATGTACTACAGTGGTTCCCAATCTGTGATACATGAACCACAGTGGCTCCCATCCTGTGGTAGATACCACAGTGGTTCGCAACCTGTGGTACATGAACCACAGTGGTTGACATCCTGTGGTAGGTGAACCACATTGGTTCCAGCCAGTGGTAAATGAACCACAGTGGCTCCCAACCTGTGGTACATAAACCACAGTGGTTCATAACTTGTGATACATGAACCATAGTTCTTCCATGTCTGTGGTACGTGAACCACAGTCGTTCCCAAAATGTGGCACATGAACCAAAGTGGTTCCCAACCTGTGGTACGTGAACCATAGTGGTTCCCAACCTGTGGCACGTGAACCTCATTGGTTCACATCCTGTGGTAAGTGAACCACAGTGGTTCCCAACCTGTGGTATGTGAACCACAATGGTTCCCAACCTGTGGTATGTGAACCACAGTGGTTCCCAACATGTGGTATATGAACCACAGTGGTTTCCAACCTGTGGCATGTGAACCACTTCCCCCCTTGCCCCCTTCACTGATGTTCCTATTTGTTCTCTTGTCTTACGCATATTATGTTCCTCCCTCCAAAACATCTTTTCATTCTCCCTTAAGTTTAACGATACTCTCTCACCCCAACTCTCATTTGCCCTCTTTTTCAACCTTTGCACCTTTCTCTTGACCTCCT